>WBNM01030674.1:0-42661 GCA_013399055.1 Ramphastos sulfuratus
TATAATATATATTTTATATCTATATATATATAATTATATAATTAAAGCTGCTGTGAAGATGTTGACACAAAGATGCATTGTATTCTGTGGAGTTCCAGGATTACCACAGCCTTGTGAAGGCTTTAGGCAGGCTTTCCCCACTCAGTGGCTGTAAGCCACTCGTCCTGCACTCTGCAGAGCAGATTCCAGATCTGGAAGAGTAGAAAAAACCAGGGAAAAAGCTACAGAGCAAACAAACCACAGAGATTTGGAAAAACAGTGTTACAAATCAAGGTAACCCAAGTTTCTTGCTCGAGCTATCTCAGCAGGGAACTAAAAGAAACATTCCTTCCCTAGTTTTTACCATGACAGCTTCTGTGCACTTCACTGGGAAAATGCCTCCTTCCCCTCTACAGTGAGGCAGGGCACCCCTTTAATGCAGTATGCTGATGGGTGTCTTTAGGAGGTGCTGCAGGAGACAGTTGCAATAAAAGTGCACCTTCACCCTCTTCCAGTTGCTGTATTCCTTGCTGGTTTGGTACTGATGCCCCCTCAACATGGCATTCTCTGCCCCATTGTCTTCCAGCTCTTGGAGACAAACAGGTCCCGGCTCTTTGCAATGGTCACCAAGAGGCGTCCCACATAGTAACCATTCAGTTGGCCTACGCCATCATTCCTGCCCATTGAGAGCAGGAATGTTAGTGACCCTGGAAAGATGAAGAGGTTGATGTTAAACAACCCGAGAGCTAAGTATCAGACCCTACTACATGTAGGTGTCGCACTTTCTGCAATCCCTCCCTTCTCAACCCTCCCCTCCTACCCAAACGTACTGCTAAGCACAGGACCCATGTGCTGCCTGACCAGGAGAGAAGCAGGACCAATGAGAACCACCCACAAGTCCTTTCTACCATCTGCTCCACCTCTTTCAGCAACGGAATTGCTGATGGATTGGGCTGTCTGTCTGCGTGCTACAGAATCACGCTCTCCGACCAAGAAGGGGTGCAAGAGGTAAGCAACAAAATTTAAGTAGAAAAAAATGTAAATAGATGAAGCAGCCTTTAAAAACCAAACTGCTGCCCAGATGTCCTCCATCTGTGTGGAACAGCTTGCAGCATAGTTACGGTAAGTCTATACATCAGCTGCTTCTGAAAGGGATCATCACCTAGCTAAGTTTTTGAGACTAGTCTTCAGTTTGTGTTTCACAGAATCATAGAATGGTAGAGGTTGAAAGGGGCCCCTGAAGATCATCGAGTTCAACCCTCCTGTCAAAGCAGGGAGAATGTGAAGTCCTGCCCTTGTTCCTAGGATCAGCTGGACAGTAAGAAATTTGAAGAAAAGGAAGGAAGTCTGATGGATAGCAGACACCCACTGCTAGATTTATGAGGAAGACATTGGTGAAGAAAGGACACATTGCATCCATAGTATGACAGAGGTGATTAGCATCTACAGCGTTTATGCCAAGAACTAAGATGGAGCTCTAAGCTTATACAGTCAGCTTCAGCTGTGAGTTCCTAAAACTCTAATCTGAACCATACAAGTTCTGATTTATACATGTACAAAAAAGCAGCCCAACAGTTAAGGCTGTGTGCTAGGAGTTTACCTTACCTGGTTCATAGGTTTTAAGAGACTTATTTGTCAGGCTGTTGTAGATATTTGTCACCACGATGTTGGCATGGAGCCCAGCATGGTAGGCCATCTTTGGCTCCTTCACGTCTGCACAGTCCCCAATGACATAGATGTTCTCGTAGCCTTCCAGCTGGAGGTGCTTGTTAACTTTCAAAGCACCATTCCTTGCCATCTTCTCCCCTGTTGTGACAAACAGAAGGTTTTCAGAGGATGCTTTGCATTGCTTCTTGTGGCCTGAGACCTCAAAACGCTGGTGATGTTCTCAAACATGTCACTGACACAAAGTGAGGAGGGCTTTTTTCACTCTCTTTTCTACATGTCAGGGAAGAGGTGCTTTTTGCCTTGCTGTAGTTGATTATTGCAATCTCATACAGTGCATCATGCTCTGATATTTCAGTGGAAACATAGATTCATGGAATGGTTTAGGTTGGAAGGGACGTTAAAGATCAAATAGTTCCAAGCCCCTGCCTTGGGCAGAGACACCTTCCACTAGGCCAGGTTGCTCAAGGCCTCATCCAACCTGGTTGAAAACCTCCAGGGAGGGGGCACCCATGACCTCCCTGGGCAACCTGTTCCAGTGTCTCATCACCCTCACTGTCAAGAATTTCTTCCTAATCTCCAGTCTAAATCTGTCGCCCTCAAATTTCAATCCATTGCCCCTTGTTCTATCACTACATTCTCTTGTTACGTAACAAGTCCCTTCCTGGGTTTCTTGTAGACCCCCTTCAGGTATTGGAAGGCTGCTATAAGGTCTCCCCAAGCTGCCTTTCTCCAGACTAAACAGCCCCAACTCTCCCAGCCTGTCCCCATAGGAGAGGTGCTCCAGCCCTCTGATCATCTTCATGGCTGTGTTCCAGACTCCCTCCAGCAGCTACATGTCCCTCTTATGCTAGGGGCAGCAGAACTGGATGCAGTGTTCCAGCTGGGGTCTCACCAGAGCAGAGGGGCAGAATCCCCTCCCTGTCCTGCTGCTCTCCCTGCTTTGGATGCAGCCCAGCACACAGCTGCCTTCTGAACTGCCAATGACCATTGCTGGCTGACAGTGAGTTTTTCAACTGACAACCCCAAGTCCTTTTCCTCCAAACTGCTGTCAAGCCACTCCTCACCCAGCCTATATCTGTGCTTGGGATTGCCCTGACCCAGGTGTAGGACCTTGCACTTGGCCTTGTTGAACTTCATGAAGTTGGCTTGAGCCCACCTTTCAAGCCTCTCCAAGTCTCTCTGGATGGCCTCACTTCCCTCCAGCTTATCAACTAGACCACATCAGGAAATATTAAGAGCTAGTGTAGACATCCTGGGAAAGAGACCGTCTCATGGTCATACTGCTCCTTATCTGTAGTTTCGTAACAAATTGGGCTAGAAGAGGACTCAGGCTGAAGATGGATCACTGGATAATTACTTGGCCAAATGCCCTGTGACACTCATGCTTCAGCACGGATGCTGAATGTGCTGAGCCTGTTCTTGTTCCTTGGAGGCATGAGCAGAAGGAGCTGGAGAAGACTGCTGGCCACTTAAATCTATGGCCTGTAAGTTTCCAAAAGTCACATTTCACAGTTAAATATTTAATGTGATATTAGAGCTTTTGCTGTGTCACGAAGTAACCACTGCAGGTTGTGTAAGGTTGTTTCCAAATCTCACAGTGCTCAAGTGCAAGACACTAGGGCCTGTGTAGCTTCTCCCCAGCCGGTGGTTGGTCACTTACCAAAGGCAGTGGCGTATGCTGAGGAGTTAATCTTTATCCCTGTGCACAAGATTACCATGTCAACAACCACTTCTGTGCCCTTTTCTGTCCTTACTACTGTGTCCTTCTGGAACTGGTTGGGTGTGAGGTTCTCCACGCTGTCGACCTTTTCACCTGTTGTAATAGACCTTTACTAGGCTGCTGTTTCCAGCTAGCCCAGATGTGTCTAGAGAAACAAGAACTCAAGGCAGCCATGCTTAATTGGAAAGAGAAGATGAGAAGATGCTTTGGCTAGAGGAAGGGCAGCTTAGAGAACTTCAGAGTCTAGCTCTTCAGAGGGCTTAATTGAGGAACGTACCTAACAAGAGATGCACTCCTTTCCTGAGGAGAATCTCTTTCACCTCCTGACGGACGCTATCGAGGAGCTCCGCATCAGCTAGTGCCACTTTTGAGTGAACCAGGGTGACCTGTTGGGGACAAAACAGCCAACAAGACTTGCTGTGGGCCAGGCAGGAACAGCTGTAAGCTAGATTGCTTCCACCCCACTGAATGCCTGCATAAGAGTGAGCCACTGAAAGGCGCCTAGTGGCAATAATTGCTGGTGACAGGCTGTAGGGTGCTTTCAGAAGAGGAGGCAGTGGGGGTGAAGGCTGCCGTTGCATAGAAACTCCTGATTTGCAGTCATCTCAGATACTTCCAGCAGGACCATCACAGGAGAACAGTCTCAGAAACAAGGGAGAAGTTAATTGTAACTAATATGCTACTACCTCTTTGGCTGGGTACTCTGTTTTGATCTCTGCAGCCATCTCAACCCCAGCAGCACCACCTCCCACTACCAGGATGCGCTCCGATTTCTCTATCTTGAAGAAAAGGAGAAACTCGAGTTACAAAATATTCATTACATGCAGGAAGTCAGACATCTTCAGGCACTCTGTGAACAGACCTGCCTGAGATGCAGCCCTGGCCCAACTGCAATAAACCACCTAGCTGGTTAAGTGGAAACAAAGAACAAGAACCCCTCTGCTCTTTCTGTGTGCACTGTAACGCTGTAGAGTCTTTCAGGCTTACCCTTGTGCAGACAGCTGGGTCATGCAGAAGGTTACACAAGCTAGCACATGCTCTTTGTATTGGCCTGTCTCTGCAGGCATCATAGCCTCTTGTTCATAGGTACAGATGACTCCAGATACCCATAGTGGTATCTGGGATAAGGAGGCTGAACGAAGGCAGGCAAGCTTCCTAGGAAATAAGTTGATTCCTCACCTCCTTAACCATGCCTTCGTAGGTCTGGATAGCACTTTCCATGTCAATGATTTGGTTGAACTTCCCAGGAAATGGCCCATCACTGCCTGTTGCAAGAATGAGATGGGAGTAGTGAAGCTCCTGGGAGGGCAGAAGGTACAACGGGATGTTAGACCTCTTAAAAACAGAGCCTAGAACATAATAGTTGCCTCCTAGGTACTATTCACTCATTCCACCTCTGCCAGCCCCTGCTGATAATTAGGAAAATTCTTGCCACTGTCAAAGTCATCTCAGGAATAAGCCTGGTTCAGGTGGCACCAAGTAACTGCCTTCCTTGGCTTTGGGAGCAGCACTATTTTCCAGGTGAGCTGAGAGCTTTAAAAGAAATTACCATAAGCTTATAGGAAATAACCTGATATTTCTGCCAGATGTTGAAGCTACCATCACAGTTGGCTCCAGAGACTTCTCTCCTCTACCCTCTTTTGAACAGGGATGAAATGCTTGGGTTGAAAAGGTACCAGAGCTGCCGCCCTTGTTCCTTCCTGCAGTTAGATAAGGATCTGAGCTCCAGGGTTAATTGTTCAGCTCTAAATACAGCTCTAATAACAAAAGCTTATCTGAGCACTAGACCTAGGTGTGGTGTTTAGGGCACACTCACATCCAAACGCAGCTCTAGGCCACTTAGCTAGGCTAGGAGGGGTGGTAACATTCAGTGTGTGCAAGAAAAGATAACCTCTGCCACCAAGCTCTTCAGGACCATGAAATGCTCCAGTTTTTCCTCTCATTGTCTCTTGGTTTTAGAGGAGATGGCTGGGGGCCTGCTTCTCACTGGGGCAGCCCTCAGTAGAGGTTGTTGATTTCATTCTTCTCTACCTTTTAGAGTTACAGGATAGTATCAGTATCAGGAGATACTTGTATATCTCCCCACAGCTGGCAGAAACCTAGAGGAAAGCAATCAGTGGCTTCCCAGAGACCTTGGGTGGTGGCTTGTTTGGGGTCAGCATTTCAGCCAAGTTGAAGGTTACCTTAGAAGGGGAGCCCTGTTATGGCTGTGAACTCTGAGCCTCGGGTATTGGATTGGTCAAGGTTCACATGCTTAGCTGACTCGGGTTGTCACAAACAGGGGGGTGTTTGCCACAACCACGCAGCGTTCCCAGCTTTCCTCCAGTGTGAGGGCAAAGGTCCAGTTTGTTTTCCCCAGACCATGACTCAGCCCTGCAACAATCCCCCCACCCCACCGCCTCCTCTGGTAGGTGAGAGTTACACTCCTCTTCCTGCTCAGAGGCACGCTTTCTGTAGGTGCCCTGTGGCCATTTTCATCTCAGTCTTTTCCAGCCAGAGGACTCCTAACCTAAATTCCAAGTTACTTCTCCAACCAGACCTCACCAGTCAGAGATAGCATTTGGAGTACTGTGTTCTCACATGCATGACATAGCTGAAGCAGGAGAGATCCACAACACACCCTGCTGAAGGCTGACTCCACATCAGCAGATAAGCCCATAAGGTAGCCAAGCAACTCACTGAGATTTATTGCACCACCTACCTCACCATCACTCAGCAAAACTTGTTGCCTCTCAGGGTCTATGCCAACAACCTTGCCTTGTCGGAAGCTGTCCCCAAAGGTAACAGAATAGGAGATGAATGTCTTCTTGGCAAAGCCTGTGGTAAGAGCAGACATCAGGAACAGGATCTCCATCTGTGGAGGCTAACAAACTCTTCTTCCCTTCCCCCCTCTCACTGTCTTTGCTCAGATGAGCATTGTGTGCACTTGGGATCACAGGCTGGGCCTCTGCTCTGCCTTATCTCTGCCCAGATGAGCAGCTCCTGGGAGGCCAGGTGACATCCTCAGCTAGATTGCTTTCTCTTTGCTCTCCATACAGAATCTCCCCTGTTGGTTTGCCTGGAAGTTTTCCAGCGTGGTCCAGATCATTTCAGGCAGGATGTCAGAGGCATTTTGTCAAGACAAGCTCCTAACATTCCTTTGAAGCTTGTTCTCAGCTTTGAAAACAAGATTTTCCCCTAAATCCCCAGTAACCGGCTAGCCCAGTCTCCCATGTGAGATCCCAGGCAAGAGTGAGCAGCTCGCCCACAGGGTTTTTTTTTCATCCAACGCTGACATTGCAAGTGCCAGATACAGGAAAACACTGACCCACTCCTTTCAGCTGCTGCTTAGTCACCTTCTCAACTCTTGAAATAAAAAAAAACAACCACCATCTGAGTAGTTTTTGCTCAGTTTTCCCAGTGGACACGCAATTAGCTTAACACAGATGGCCCGTGGGTCCTTCTCAGAGCCAGGGATTTGTTTTCCAGATGGAAAACATTAAGTCCTTCACCACTGCTGCAGGAGGAGGCACTTTCAGTTCCCCGTCCCCTGCTACTCCCCGAGCGCGGCCGAGCTGCCGCCGTCCACTAGCGGGGTCCCTAGGCCGGAAGAGGGAGGTGGGAACGGGTGAAGCCCTTACCGCTCTCCACGGCGGCACGAAGGGCAGCCACGTTGTGATGGAAAGCATCTTTCATGTCCACCAGCACGAACGGGATACCCCAGGATTTGAGCAGGCTGGCGGCCGCCGTACCTCCGAAGCCACCACCGACCACCACCACCCGCTCGGAGCCATCAAGGGACAGGCGGGCCCCCATGGTGGCCGGCAGCCGTGAGGAGCAGGAGGAAGACTCGCCGTGGCCACCCCTTCCTGCTCGCTGCCCGCCTCTCGCCGCGGCGGGAGGAGCCGCCCGTGGCTGCCGGCCCGATAGGCTGCTGCAGGGAGGGGCTGCGTTTACTCCAGATCTGCGCCCAACCTGCAAACCTCCGCTGCCCCGGGCACGGAGGGCAGTAGGGCAGGGTCTGCCCAATCGAGCACCAAGGTCACGAGCAGAGAGTCTTTCGGCTTCCTTACACACTCCCACACGCCATCCTCCGCGTGGGAACGGGCACACGAGGGTCTTATCAACCAAGGGTTGTGCTTAAGTGCAAACACAGAGACCAGGGGACCTGCTCTGGCTGAGCCAGCTGGCTCAGGAGTGGCAGCTCCAGCCTGGCTGCAGGGAAGGATGGTGTGCGAGAGAAGGGGATCTGCTAATGATGAAGATGTGCAGTCAGCCCTGCCAGCATCACAACTCAAAGAAGGTGGGTTTAGACTGGATACTAGGAAGAAATCCTTTCCAGTGAGGCTGGTCAGGCATTGGAACGGGTTGTCCAGAGGCTGTGGACTCCCCATCCCTGGAAGATAGGTTGGAGGGGCTTTAAGCAATATGGTCTAGTGAAAAATGCCCCTCGAAAAATGTCAGGGAAGTTGAAACTATATGATCTTCAAGGTGGCTTCCAACTCAAACCATTCTGATTAAAAGTTATGACCTCATCTTTAAAACAAACAAAAAAAACCCCAAAATCAAAACTCAAACAAAACAAAACAAAAATCCAAAAGAAAATAAAAGAAACAAAAAAAAAAAAAAAAAAAAAAAAAAAAAAAAAAAAAAAAAAAAAAAAAGGAGATGGTTTGGTTTGGTTTGGTTTTGGAGCATTCTGTGATACTGGGCTCTGTCCACCCTGCCTTGTCTTTTATCAGCTGTGCATGTTGGCTAAACACATACTGGTTCAATGCCCCCTTTCAGAGGGCCAGCTGGGGGCTGTCTGCAGAGGGGTGCCCTGCTCCTGCTCTAGCTGCAAGAGTTCTTGTTTCACACCCCTCAGCAGCTTGGGGCTTGGAGAGGCTTATTGGGAAACCCTCAAAGTGCCCAAGGCTGCAGCCTGAGTGAAGAGCACAAACAGAGGATGGTCTGCTCCTGTCACTGAGAGAGAAATTAAGATGTTCTTGCTGAGTGGCAGTGAGAAAAGGAGCTCAGAGGGGACTGTGTGAGAGGGATGGTGGGAAGATGAGCTCATCATCACGGTGGTGGAGATGGTGGGATGTAAGGAGAAGCAGGGAAAGGCTGGAAAGATAGTGAGGGTCCCTGGAAAAGGGTAGCAGGTAGCAGAGAAGGAGGTTTACAATAGAAAGGACATCCAGATCGTGTTCTTCTGCAGCACGGAAATTAGCCTGAAGACTTTTGGCTCCTGCAGCATTCCAGATAAATATAGTTGCTGGCCATGTGGATAAATATAGCTGCTGTGTACGCTGTGGCCTTGTGAGCTGGCAGAGCTGCCTCCATGCTCCTCTTCCCATAATGGTTTGAAGGCTTCCCCTGGTCCTCATTCCTCCTGCAGCGAACATCAGCCCGATGCTGAACCCCCTTCCTAGAGAGGTTCCAAGGAAGAGCCCCGNAATTTGTCTCTTTTCCAGGAAAAGCAGAGCCTGAACTCAGCGCTGCCAGCAGAGGGTGCAGCCGACTCGGCTGTGGGGACGTGGGACATCGGTGTCCAAGCCCAGTGCGTGGCACCGGACACCACCGAAAGAAGAGGGCTGGAACAGTCAAGAGCAAAGCTAGGAGTAGAGAAGGGTCCTTGGTACGGAAGCCCATGGCTTCAGCTGAAATAAGCTGGTGGGAGGTTTGTGCTTTGTGCAACACAGGACTTGGGAAAACTAATTTTGATGAATCTCTGGAAGATAAATCCTCCAGAGCTACCACACTCGTGAGTAGTGCCCTCTCTTCCCCTATGACATGGGGTTTTCCCACTTCAGATGTATTTGTCCCAGAGGTGCTATAAGGGAAAAAAAATCCTCTCTCTTTTTTTTTTTTTTTCCTCCCCACTGTCTTAACTCTGTTGTTCACAAGGTAAATGTCTTAATTCTGCCTCCAAGGCAAAAGCAAAGAGTTCCTAGCAGTGGGTTTGGTTGTCCTCTGCTTACTTTCAGATCAAGACAAAGTCTGTGGCAAGGACAGTGCTCCCAGGCAAGGGTAAATGTGGTTGTACACCAGAAGATCAGGGTCATCTTTAATTTAAAAGAGTGTAAAACACTTCTGAGCTGGTGAGTCGGAGATGCATCAACAAGCAAGACAGGGCTGGTGGCCAAAAAGAGTGCCCAAAGCAAATGGGAGGGTAAAAGGAGCCTTTGTGAAATCTCACATCCAACTCCAAGCAAATAGGAAGAAATTCTGAGTGCTCAAAACTGTGGTCAGAGGCAGCTCTCCACATGCAGGTGCATGATGAGCATTGGCAAATGTGGTGTTTTGATGGCATTTCTCCATCTGGCCGCAAACCAGGTGGCTGCAGTAAGAGCTGCTCAGCTTCTGAGAGGGTTTTGCCTTCTGCCAGTAACCTGTATGACAGAGACAGGCAGGGAGGCTGAGGACAGTGATCAGCTTGCCCTGGCTCCTTCCAGGCTCCCTGCAGGATGACAGAGGTCCAGAGGAAAGGAAGAGGTGCAGAGGCAGGGGTTGGCAGGATGCACCTCTGAAGCTCTGAGATGCTGTGTAGGCATGTGGGTATGTACCCATAGCTGTGTCCTCTCCTCATCAAGCTTCATCCAACACCAGCCAGAGATAACAGACATCCTTCTGAGTATGATCAATCAAAGGACAGGTACAATGGTGCTGTGTGGGAAGACCTTAGGGTACCAGAAGTGACCCTGCTGTGTGCTAACCTTAAACCCCTGTAAGCCTGCTCCTCCTAGTTCTGCCCGCCGTCAGCATCAGGCTGGGTTATCCTCTCTAACTTTGCATTAGCCCTTGGCAGGCTGGAGGAGCATTAAGAAAGCTGGTGAAGAGTCTGGAGAACAGGTCTTATGAGGAGCAGCTGAGGGAACTGGGGTTGTTTAGTCTGGAGAAAAGGAGGCTGAGGGGAGACCTCATTGGTCTCTACAGTTGCAGTGAGGTTGGGGGTAGGTTTCTTCTCCCTGATACCAGGTGATGGAATGAAAGCAAATGGCCTGAAATTGTGCCAGGGGAGGCTTTGGTTGGATATTAGGAAAAATGTCTTCCCTGAAAGAGTGGTCAGGCATTGGAACTGGCTGCCCAGGGAGGTGGTAGAGTCACCAGCCCTGGAGATGCTCAAGAAATTTGTGGATATGGCACTTGAGGACATGGTTTAATGGCCATGGTGTTCTTAGGTTGGTGATAGTACTTGATGATCTTAGAGGTCTTTTCCAACTGGAACAATTCTGTGATTCTATGATCCCTCCTTTTAGTCTCCTCCAGAGAGGTGCTTTCCCTCCTGGGCCATCCTGAAAGTTCCATCCCTCCTGGCCAAGTTTGAGCTGCTGGAAAGGTCCTGTTTGTCCTTCCTCTGACAATATCTCTGCCATAAAACCAAAGGAGACTTGTCCCAGCTGCAGCTCTTCCTGGCCTCAGAGCAGGAGGGAAAACATCCCTCACAAACACAAACAGCTGATACAGGACTTAATAAAGATCATCAGACTTGCTCCTGAGCAGACTGTGACTGTGTGTCTGGCTAACAGCTATCTCTACAGACCCAAGGACAAGCACACTTCTCTTCTGAATCAGCAGCCTCATGCACCACATCCTCTCTGCCCGCAGACGTTGCCTGCACATTGTCCTGTGACAGCCCCAGCAGCAGCAGCAGCACTGCAGCCCTGCCTCTGGCTCCTCACCTCAGGGCCATGATTCATGGAAAAGGGGAGGCCATGATTCCAGGGGGGAGGGGAGGGATTGGTCTCTGCTAGACAATCACCCGTCTTTGCCACCTGCCCTGGGGCTCCTCATTTTGCCCAGGGGGTGTTCTGGCTGCACACCTTGGGAAATCTGATGCAGCCAGGGTGGAATCAGGTCAGTCCAGGGCAAAGAACTGCCTGGGGGAAAAAAAAATAAAAAAATCAGACCAGTTCCTGGCTGATTTTAAACATCCATACTGGCTCTTTTGTACCTTACAAATAAAATTTGCTTTTAGCAAAGGATCTGTTTTATTTATTCTCTCCTCATCAAACTCCATTTTCCACTTCCAGTTTTGCAGTGACGTCAGCTCAAGAAGATGAGCCACTGGCTGCCTCCCATAAACCACAGCACCAAAGTCATCTTATTTTGCTCAGGCTGGATCAGCCAGTCACTTGTATTTATAGGCAGTGCCTCTGTACATGCCAGCCCAGAAACTGGTCACAGATCCCATCTGGAAAAGGGATTCAGAAAAAAAACAAAGGTGAGAGTATTGTGTCCACTTTTGGGCACCTCAGTACATGAGAGATATCAAGGTGCTGGAACAGAGGAGGGCAAGGAGAAGGGCCTGGAGAATAAATCTTATGAAGTACAACTGAAGGAGCTGGGGCTGGTTAGTTTGAAGAAGAAGAGGCTAAGGGGAGACCTCATTGCTCTCTGCAGCTACCTGAAAGGACATTGTGGAGAGGTTGGTGCTGGTCTTTTCTCACAGGTACCCATAGAACAAGAGGGAATGGCCTCAAGTTGCAAAGGGTAGGTTTAGACTGGATGTTAGAACAAACTTTCTCATAGAAAGAGCAGTCAGGTATTGGAACAGGCTGCCCAGGGAGATGGTTGAGTCACCATCCCTGGATGTGCTTGAAGGCCATTTAGATAGGGTTTAGGGGTGAATTTTGTAGAGTAGGGTTAATGGTTGGACTTGATGATCCCAAGGGTCTTTTCCAACCTGAATGATTCTGTGATTCTGAGATAGGTGATCTTCAAGATCCCTTCCAACTTAGTCCATTCTATGAGATGCAATGAGCTCAGTGCTTCAGCTGATCTTTGTATCTACAACAGGTATATCCATGGGCAGCTGGCAGCAGGGATCTGCTCTGTCCCAGGACAGTGCCACAAGGCTGTCCATGGAATTGAAGCAGGCTTCTTCCCCTTGGAGGAACCCCTTGCTCAGACAGCTCCAGCCTTGGGATTTCACCCGGTGCAAATTTTCCCTGCCCCTCCAGAGCTAAGTGTGTAATGGCCATTAGGAATTGCACAGCAATGCCATTTTCTGGGACTTCATCTCTTCTTGTGCTGTGATCCAGACAGGTGCAGCAAGGAGCTTAGTCAGCTTAATCCAGCTTAGCTGGCTGCCTGTAAAGTCCTTTCTGGAAATCTTCTGCTCCCATGGCTTGGTGGTGAGGTGGCACCTTTCTCTTATGAAACAACACAGAGAGTGGTTTTGTGGTGTTAATCCTCATCAGGTGGGTAGAGCAGCAGCAAGGATGTCAGCAGTTGGGTTTTCCTTGAGAGAAGGAAGGGCAAGCTCCTCCACCCTTAGGGCAGGTTTTTGGAAAGGACATCTTTCACCCCCAAACTGTGGGGAGTTTTCCCCTTACCCAGGATTTTATTCCAGCGAAAGCACAGCATATAATAAAATTGTGTCCTTAAAAAGATCAGCCTTGCAGACAGGCAGCCTTTGTCCAGAGGTGCAATTACAGGATAAACATGGGATGCAGACCACGAAATGTGGTCTGGTCAGAAAACTGTTTTCACAATGGAAAACAAGGCTGCCATTTAATGCTGAAATCTCCATGTGTGCTGCAGCCCCTTGCTGGTCCGTGGGTCCCCCTGCCAACCTGAAGTTTGGGTGGTGAGGCCGTAGCCATGCACCAGCTCTCTGCAACGCACAGAGCCCTGCGATGGAGTGAAGGGCAAGGGTGGATCTGGCCTCCAGCAGAAGCCAGAGGGGCTGGGAGAGGGCATGAGATTGTGTGGGAGGTAGGTTTCCCTCCAGCCCAGAAATCCCATCGGACAGTGCTGCGAGGGGACACAGGAAATTAACTTATCTGATCGCATTAAACTGAGCTGGAGGAAGCGAGAAGAAGGGGAAAAGGGGTCAGGACAGCTGGCAGAGCAGTCGTGACTTCTGATGTTTGGGACAGACTTCATGCCAAGATGGAAAAAAATCATTTTAATGTGTTTCTGTAGGCCAGCCTGGCAGCTTGGTTTCATAGCTTAGCAGGTGTCCACTGTGCCAGCTGCTGGTAGCAGTTTGCCACCCGGGCCAGGCATTAAACGACACAGCATCTGAGGTGGCATTTCAAAGACCTGCTTGCCCTAGCCATTTTCTTACTTGGTGGGCACCAGCGCCTTCTTTTAAACAATTGCCCCTCCACGACAAGCCCAATCAGACTAGTGAGTCTGGCCCTAGCGAGTGTCTGAGAACAGGAGACAGAGAAGCAGCAGGGTGCATCTGCTGTCCAAAGTCAAGCCTGGATCAGAACCGTGGAGGGAAGCCTGAGCCAGAGAGATCCCACTTAGAGGTGAAGAGCACATACATAATTTATTTAAGTTTTCACTGGTGCTACATCATCTCCTGTCACCTGCAATAACCCCCGGGAGAAACTGTCTTTAACTGGTGGCTCTGTCCTACCGGACACAGTTCACCTCCGCTGCTCTGGGCTACTTGAAGAGCACATGTCTCTGAATCATAATAAGCATCATTACCACCAAATCATCTGAACTGCCATCAAAAAAACAGGTGTGAAGCTGGGTGGGTAAGCCTGGAGACAGCACAGCTGCAGTCACTGACCTGAGCAGGGCAGGTTATAAAGGAGGGGCAGGAGCAGACTTGGGTGGAAGTTGGTTTCTGTTATTTATCTTCTTGATTTAAGGTAAGGATGGCCCATTTCAGGGGCTGTTTTATTTCTAAGAGCTTAAGTCCCTTGAAAAGAGGATGTGGGCTTTTGGTGTTGGTGTGGATGGAGGAAGGGTGATGGTGCATGTGTTGTGGTCCCTGCTGCAGACTTAAATGAACACACTTGTGTGCTTTTCTCCCCAAACCATGCTTTTTCTCCTTAAACCATGCCTTTCCTCCTAGTGGGAACGACTAGGCAGCAGTCAGAGCAGGGTGAGCAGGAGGTGCCTCTCTGGAGGGGGACAAACGTCCCCCGAGTTGGCACAGGGAGAATTTGTCTGCTTTGGTCTCAAAAGGAGCCGCGTGTCCTCTGCGACTTCCCAGTGTGTCTGGCACTGCATGGGAGTCATGGCTGTAGGGGTTTAATGGGAGCAATTAGTCCCTGCGGAAATCTGCATGGTTCGGGGGCATGTTTTCTTTCTGTCCTCTGACATTTTTGATGGGAAGCTGGAGGGTGTCCAGGAAGAAATGCTGAGGCTTAGCTAGAAATAACAGGCTGGAGCCGGCTGGGGCTAAGGCTGTGTAAGCAGCACAGGTGAGAATGAGATGATGCCATAACCCCCTTGGACCTCACCTCGGTCTGGTTTCCCCTTCCCTCACCACTTGCTTTGTATGTCCTTTTGTCTGTCCTTGCATCCTAAACCTTGCTTTGCCCGAGCCAAGGTGGAGTGGGAAGGGGCAGGGAACAGTGGGCACCATCACCCACTTCCTGGCACCAGCAGCTGAGCAGCTCTTTACCCTTCGTGCTGTTTTGCAAAGCAAAGATTAATTTAAAACTTTATTTGCTTTGCAAAAGTCAACCTCATGGGTGCTTTCGCAGAAACACAAGAGAGGGGTTTGCCTGTAAGCACTGCCCTGGGCCCAGCTGGCCTCCCCCTTGTGCTGACCAAGCTCTGTGGGATTTTCCCAGCAGGCAGCTGCGGGGTACCCAGCCGACCTTGCTGACCCTGCCGCTTTCCCAGCGGGAAGCCTCCAAACAAGACCTGATTCACTCGGCAAGCTCCGGGCCACTTGAGATGCTGAGAGTTGCGTGTGAGGCAGGGAGGGGGTTGATGGCTCCCCATTGATGAGGGTACCACCCTCACTGCTCGGTGTAGAGAAAACCCCACTTCTGCACCCTCTCCCCAGCCGGCCAGCATCGAGCACCCTAAATTCACACCTTGAGACCAGATGCGCCCCGGTGAGCGAGGCTGCTGCGCTCAGAAAACCTCCTCAGCCAGCAGGGGCGGCTGCCCAGGGCTCCAGCATGGCTGCTCCCCACCAGCCGGCCCCGCTTCTCCTCAATGCTGCCTCTGTTCTCCCTCTTGGGTCGAAAATGTGGCTTTTGTGAGCTCGCCCCAGCCGCAGCTCCTCGACGGAGCCCCAGCGCGGTCCTCCCGGCCGTCCTCCACCGGCAGAAATGCAGCCCAGCTGTGGCCAGCCGCTGCTGCAGCCTCCTTCTACTTAGTTCTGCTTTTGGCTGACATCTCCGGCTGGGGAAAGGCAACTTGGGGCTACTGGCCATGCTCGAGGGGCAGCAGGCACCCCTCAGAGCTCCTCCCAGGCTCCCCAGCAAGCCTTAGGTTGAAACAACCACCAAAATGCCTGTTTTCTCCCGTGAGTGGCTGCTGTAACCCAAAATACATGGGGAGTAAAACGTTGTGCTGCAAAGTGAGCTGGGCCACAGCCATTTTAATTCATGAAATGTAAACTGGGGTACCCCGTGCAGTACTGGGTGCTGGGTGAACGTTTGCATGTGGGCAAACATCTCAAAACTCCCTCTGCCAGGTACCCAGTCACCCACTGGTGCTGCTGGCAAGTATATCTGGAGCTGTCCCTGGGCTGTGGACCCACTCATGTACCAGCCAAGGAGACAGGAGGTGTTTTGGGCTCTGTGCTGTTGCATTTTTGTTTTTAATTAAATAAATCCAACCACCTTCCAGCAGGCACCAAATTTCAGGGTTGCTCCTGTGTGGGGTGGGTGCAGCCCTGGCACTGACCACGTTCTGCTGAGGGTCTGGGGGAGTTACAGGCCCTCAGTCTGCAGGGGCTCTCCCAGGATCCTGTGGCAGGGTATGTGGTGATCTGTGGCCAAAATGTGCCCTCTGCCACTTCATCTCTGGGTGTGTGTTCTGCTGTAGTATGTCACACTGCTCTGGTTTTTGGGCTTAGCTTTTTGACCCGCCTCTCCCTCTCTTTGACAAAATAAATAAGTAAATTGGCCTGGCGACCCTGGTATGCAAGTACACAGGAAAAAAAGGCAAAAAACCCCAAACCCCACATCCCCCAAGCCAACTTTGGAGAGCTCCAAACCACAAAGTCACCTTATTTCATTGCAGCCCAAGGGCTGGCTGGAACTCTGGAGCACTTCCCAGTCTGTGCTGGTGTATGAAGGCACTAAACCAGTAAGGCCTCTAGGGTCCGGGTCCTTGCTGGCACCGTGGGAGGTCTTGTTCTTGCCTTGTCCTAGACACAGGTAGTGGCAATGTGGAGATGCTTGGCCCTGCACCCTCCACTTGCCCTCACCTTCCTCTTTCTTGGTGCAGTCCCTGAGCTGGGGAGGTGGCCCCGGTGCTGATCCCCCCCCTGCTTCTCCCCACCGTCCCTCACCCTTCTGATTTCCCTGTTCTGGAGAAACTGTAATCCAGGCTCTGCAGGATGCTGGGGTTGGCTCTGCCAGGATGCTTTGGCTCCTGGAGCTGCTGATTTCCACTCAGCAGCAGTGAGGAGCCCCTCCAGGAGCAGGGACCCCTCTGGTCTTCTCCAGGCCAGTCGGCAGCATGGCCACAGCCCCTCATTCCCCACTGCCATCATTCCCCCATTGCAGTTACGTGACCCAGGAGGGTTGTGCCTCCTCCAGCAGGCTGAAGGAGCGGTTGGCCAGTGCAGCAGGGCTGCTGGCCAGTTTGTAGCCAAAGAGGTGCATGGCTGGGGCGCAGACGTCCTGCACCACCTGCGCCAGCTTGAAGGGGATACTGAAGCGCCACTTCTCAAACTGCTCGGAGGAGTTCTTGCGGGTGGAGTAGACACCACTGCCATCGTGGGGTGCCTGAGTGTTTTTGCCAATCCACTCCTTCACCTGGGGGGTGAGAGGCAGCCCAGCAAAGCGGTACATCTCCTCTGCCTTCTGCAAGGGTGCCCGTGCCACGTCCTCGTAGCGTACCAGCATGTAGCGGCCCCGCAGCCAGCCTGGCCGCCGCAGCCCCAGCTCTGCTGACAGACGGATGGTCTCACAGTTGCCCCGCAGCCGCTGCACCTCCTCCTCGTGGAGAGGAGCCTCCCCTTCGGATGCCCACTTCTTCCAGGTCTCGTACTTGCCGGAGAAAGCCACCATGCGGGAGGCCAGGACAGCGCGGGGGTCCCGCACCAGCTGGATGATGCGGATGTCCAGCCGAGGGTCCTCCACCAGCGGCTGCAGGAACTCCAGCTGTCGGATGCGCACTGTCTTCAGGGCCACGTGCTGCTTGTGCCGGCACGCCTCGACAGCCAGGGTGATGTTGAGGGGGCCACAGCGGCGGTTCTTGCAGTGGTACTTCTCAAAGACCTTCTTGGCACTGGATGTGCAGACAGGCTCCTCACAGAGTGAGAGGCTTGAGCCCCGACGGAACATGAAGGGTGTCAGGTGGTCCTCGGGTGCTGGTGAGATGAAGCTTTCCAAGATGTAGAGGTCACAGAGGAGGAGCTGCTTGAGGACATCCCGGTAGACCAACGCTGAGCCCACTGCATTAGCTCCCCCTGGCTCGAAGGTCACCGTCCTCTCGATGTGCCAGAGGGGCTCAAAGAGGTAAAAGATGCTGCCTTGCTGGTTGAAAAACTCACCCACAAATGAGGAGCCGGTGCGGGTGGTGGCCATCAGCAGGACATGACGTCGTGGCCTGCTGTCCCCATCACCCACCAGCTGCAGGGTGATGTTGCGCAGATGGGACCTCAGCTGGGAGAAGGCAGCGTCCAGCTCTTGCAGTGAAGCGAGGGAGCCATTCTCAGGTAGCGGTGGGCTGGCCTCTGTGCTGTTGGCCTCTGCTAGTGCCTGTGGGGACTGCTTCAGCTTGTCTGACACCCTGCGGGGAGACCCAGCTCAGCCTGGAGGAGAGCGGGACCACCCCCGTGTCCCATCAGGGCATCTGGGGGGTGTTCCTGCTGCGCAGGAGCTCAGGATGTGGGGGAAAAAAAGGGTTTAAAGAGTGGGATGGCTCTGTACCTGGAGATGAAGTTGTTCTCCTTCTCGATGATGATGAGGCCAACCACGAAGACCAGCAGGATGGCATATTTGCTCCTCATCTTCAGGCAGTACAGCAGCTCCCAGAAATCCTGGGGCAAAGGGCATCGGAACTCCATGGGGAATGCCAGCACGTCCCTCGGGCCTTCTGGGGAGATGTCCTGGACAGGCCACTTGGCATCCTTTGCCCTGCTCAGGGCTGCCCTGCCTGTGAGGAGAAGGAGGGTCAGCATGATGGTGGCTCTGCGTGGGCAGAGGTCAGAGAATGACCCCACAAAGGATGACCAATGAGGTCTCGACAACAGTGGTAAAATGGAGGAAACTCCTCCCTAATGCTCCCATCCTGCCTACAAGGAGCAGCTGCCAGAAGACCTTACCGGCTGCGAAACACATCTACCCGATGGCACCCCTTCCTGCACCCCTGACAGCTCTGAAACCCAATCCTGATGCCTCAACAGCTGCTTGCTCCTCACCAGCCAAAAACAAGAGCCCTCTTGGGTGTGAGAGCAGCCCCTCATCCTGAGTGTTATGGCTCCCAGACTCTGGAAACAGCTATGTTCAGAGAAGGATGCAGGCTCTGCCGTCAAGCCTTGGCTGGGGCTGTGGCATAAGCAGAGGTGGCTGTTCGGTGATGAAAATGAAACCCAGAAGGTTCTCAGGAAATAGAGGGCCGGAAACTCCTGCTGCTGCTGCCAGTGCTGCTCAGGATGTAAAATGCTCACGCAGGCTTTTTCTGAAAAGAAAAAAACCCAAAAGATGCTGTGGCTGCTTTGTGCAGGATGCAAACCCTAGTGGGACACTCAGCATCCCCTCTCAGCAGCAAAGGCTCCCTTGCATCCCCCCTTCTCCTCCTCCCAGTGCCAATGAAATCGGGGTGATGGTGGAAGCTGCTCTGAGTTGCACAAAGCCCACGACCCAAGTGGGACATGGTCGCGATTTTGGGGGCCAGAGTTGCCATTTGGGACCCCGCACACATGTGTGCAGATTTCCAGGTGTGGGGCTTGCCAGTGCCTGCTACCTGGCGGCTGGTTTGCACGCCGGCGCCCAGCCGGCCACGTGGGTGATGCTGTTTGCTTGTCCTGCTTTCTTGGCCAGACTTTTGGTGACTCAGGGAAAGTCTATTTAGCTTCGGTTTGGCTGCTGCCAGCGTGACCCTGGCAGCCTGTCCCACCCCCACTCTCAAGAGGTGAAGGAAGAGAGCTCGACAGAGCCCCATCCTTTGAGGGGTCCCCAGGGCTTGCCAGAGGGGAGATGCCCCAGATAAGACCCCGGCAGGGTGTGGAGCAGGGAAGTTCTGCCAGGCATTGCGTCACATCCGAACCCCGCCCGCCGCCAAAATGTGCTGTTTTTGGTGTTGCTCACTGAATGTCTCTCCCGCTGGGACGTGCCCCGTGGCCGGGGCAGCATCTCAGCCTGCCTCCTTCCCAGCTCTCTCCGCAGGAGGACTAGGAGTTTCCTGGCTTAAGCGAACATCTCCTCTCCCAGAGCTTGGCTTTGAGCCGCCCCCTTCCCAGCAAAAGCTGCTAAAACCAGACACCCTCCCTCACGCACCCAGAAAACCGGAGCTTCGGCGGGATGCAGGGATCCCGGAGAGTCCCGGCAGCTCCCGAGTCCTTCCATGGTACTCCCCCGGCCGACTCCTGCCTTCCCGTTGCAGCCAGCCATCCCCCTGCACACGTTTGTGTGTGTGTTTTAACAGCCCTGTTAGTTTAGTTTGTCAGCACATGGCTCCTCGGGGACAAGCCAGCAGCCGGGGCAGGTGCCTTTCGCCGCCCCGCCCCCGAGTCCCCCCTCCTCGGTCCCGCTCGGTGTCGCCGTGATGACAGGACTTGTCGGAGTATTTGAGCAACTGAGAGGAGAAGCAAAACACACAAAGCTCTGGGCTTGCGGCCGCGTCGCTTGGTGCCTGCAGAGCCGCTGGCTTTGCTGCTGCAAAGGACTTTCGGCTTTGTGACATCCCAGGGAGGGGTGGCAGTGGTCTGCATCCCTGCTCTCGCCTCCTCCGGGCAGGTGATTGTTCCCTCAATGCCCGGAGCGTGCACACAGCGGAGGGGATGGCATCGTCTGCTTGCTCAGACAAAATCCCTGGGCAAAGGCAATCTAAGATTTCCCCCCTCCAATGCCCCCAGCTGACCAACCACCAATGAGCCACAGAGCAGGAACGATTGGTGGGGGATGACACAGGGAGCCATTTCCAGCGGTGCTGGCAAAAACTCTTGATTCACAGGCTCAGCCCAGACTTAATTTGTCAAATAAACAGCCGGCTGCAAGCGTCCTGCCTGGGACCTGCAGAGCAGCGGCGACAGGCACAGGGGCCCTCGCAGGGCTGAGCCATGAGGCTTGGGGATGCACAGAGTGACCTAGGGAGGCTGCCTGGGACTGTTTGGCATCCTAAAGCTCTTCCTCGTGAGGCCCGTGAGGCGCAGCCCGGGCAGAGCAGTGATTGAGCCACAAACGTCCCTTTGTGAGTGGGAACAGAGGGGCTCTGTGTGCCCCCTGCGCTCCCCTCCAGTTGCTTGCTGGGGTTTCACCAGGCCAGGAGGTGTGGGGAGATCTGCCAGAATGCAGCCACTGCCCCAGGGACGCCCACCAGTGTGAGCAGAGAGATAAATGGACATCATCTTCGGTAACAGCAGGCAGCTGCCAGCCGATGTTCACCTCTTACTCCACACACCTCAATGCAAGGTGGAATAATTTCCATGAATGTCAAACTGAGACACCCTGGAAGGCAGCACACGTGGCTGGAGAGAACTCCTCCGGTGCTGCTCCCTGCCTTTCCCCATCCCTCAGGATGTGAATGTTTCTCATTTCTGCAAGGAAGGCAACAATTCCCACTGTCGAGATGATAAAAGGCTCTGCAGATTTCCCAGCTGAGTCAGAGCCAGCAAAGGGGCTTTTGCTTTGGGGAGGAGATGGCTGGGGTTTTGTTCCCATGGAAAGCTGCTGGGATGGATATCCGTCACTACTAGCAAGTTAACTTAACCCTGCCACAGCAAGAAGGACTCAGACAGTAAACGAGATACCAATTCCAAGCCTGCTGCAGCAAGTCACCTCATTGGATGGGCACTCCCACTGAGGTAGGTGGGGTGAGAAGAGCAGCACAGCCCCGGGCAAAGCCCCTGTGGTGAGATGAAGGAGGGAAGGGATGCTCTTGTCACCCTTCTGCAGGGCGTTTCACAGGAATGCCTTCTTAGAAGAGTGGAGCCAGAGGTTTTTTGGCTGGATTTTGGGAAAAGGAGGGTCTTTCCTGAAGCTCTGGGGCTCTCACTCTCCTCCTCTGGCTGCCCCAAACACCTAGCGGGGTGGGATCCAGGAAAGGAAAGATGCCTGCAGCTGATGGGGAAAGCCAGCTGGAGGTGCAACTGGATGAAGTCATATTTTCCTCTGGTGACTCAACAGGGACCAGCTCTGGAGAAGGAATTCGGCGGAGCACCTATTTGTAAGCTCCTTCTCTGCCTGATATCCCTCTGTCTATCCAGCCCCCATTTGCCCCTGTCTGTCCCTGCCTGGCTTCTGGGTGAAAGGAGCCTGTGGGGACCTGCAGCTGCCCCTGGAGTAATTCCCTTGGCAATGCTTTGCTTTTAACAGATAAAGAGCGGCAACGCTAGCCAGCGAGACACAGTGAGGGAACAACAAAGAGGTAAGGCACAGGGACACTTCTCTGCTCTCTCTGCTGCTCTTTGTCTGCAACCTGGGAAAAAAAGCCCCACCCTGAGCCCCTCTGTATTTACTCTATCAACTGTTTCCACTCCCGACTTCCTCCCGAGCCTGGCCTTGGGAAACATGCCACTGACACTTCCCCCTTTGCTTTCATCTCCCAGCAATTGTGATCCTGCCCTTGGCTCTCCTCCCAGACATGGCACAATTCAGTTTGCCCCCTGGCATGGCTAAGGGGGATGCCTGGGCAGGTATTCTGCTTTAAAAAATGTGTATTCAAGCTAAAACAAAGGAAAAGAAGACTTTAAAAAAGAAAATGGGAAAAAAAAAAAAAAAGAAAAAAGATAAAAAAGAACGAACCTCCTATGATGTTTGTAAATTTGCCTAGAATAGCTCCAAGCTTCATCAGATTGAAACCTGGAAACTGTCCATTGGAGGAGAAAGTTTGGGATGCAAAGTCCTCCTTGGCTTTAGGCAGTGACAGGGTGCAGGCACCCGTGGCATCCCCAGCCCGTCCTACAGTGGCACAGGGAAACCCTGGTGTGAGCAGAGGCCATGTCCTCTGGTTTGGGCAACTCTCCAGGGACATGATTGTGGGTTTGCACCTCTACATGTCCAGTCCTTGAAGTTTACACGGGGGTCATGTTTGTTTATTCTCCCTATTCCCTTCCAGGAGCTGCCCCTTGATCCTCCAACCTGCCTTGGCTTGGTCCTCTTCACTGGGCACCCTGGGAAAAGCTGAGGAGGTAAAGCATGCAGGTGAAGACAGAGGAGGTTATGCTCAGGCATCAAGGTTGTAGGCTTGTTGGCCAGCTCAGCTGGTCCTTGCTAACTCCTGCTCCAGATCAAACCAGGGCAAAACAGCTCAGATGTGGGATTTTACCCACATGCCCAGCACTGATGTCTCTGGAGATCTCCTTGCATTCACCAGAGCAGCAGCAGACATTGGTACAAACAAGCACCAGTTCAACAACTTGCTTTTTATTGCATGTACTCCCAAACTCCAGGTGCACAAAGTCATCTTCTGTCCACTATTTACTAGCCCCCGAGGAAGCACATGGAGCTCTAGGATGACCCAGGTGAGTTGTCCTTGCTCACTGTCTCCCAGAAAGTGCTGCCAGAAGAGCTTTAGAGGTTGATGTTAGCCACAGTAATGCCAGTGACAGGACCAGCACCAGACAGAGAGTGTTTGCTCTCCCTCACCCTGAGTGGCATCTGAAGATGTGGAAGTTTTCTCCTGGTCCACCAGAGAAGAGAGCTGCTACTGCTGCCGTGGTGAATGCAATGGGACTTTCAGAGACATCAGTGCTGGGCATAAGAGCAAAATGCTTCATCTGGGCTACGTTGCCCTGGTTTGATCTGGACCAAGAGCCAGCAGGGACCAGCTGAACTGGCTAATAAGCCAATCTTGAAGTCAACTTGATGACAACCTGGGATGCTGGTGGGGTGGGTTTCACAGGACCATCTCCAGCAAAGGTACATGACCAAATTTGCCAACCTGTTGGCCAGTAAAGGAGCCTGGGGAGCAGACCACCAAGGAGAGAGGACCTCCTGGCCCCCTTTGCTCAGTGCTGGTGGCACAACGCCAGCTGCTGTGCATGCTGGTGGCCCCCAGCTGTGCTGGGAACCACAAATGCCCATCCTTGCCTCAATGAGCCCTTTCTCTGGGGCACAGAGGCCACAGTCCCTCCCACCACCCCTCACTCCTTCTCCCCACTGCTCTCCACTGGCCTGGAAGATCCTCTGCTGAACCCACCACGAAAACTAGGGACACTGCTTTCTCTGTACCCTATTCTGCCACCTTTTTACCCCAGGACAGGCATCTGTAGTTTTATGAGGGACTGGTGATGAGAGATGTTCACTGGAGAACAGTGAATCCCTGCTGCCCTTGGGAAAGCACAATCCATGCCCAGGTCTTGGCAGTACAGGGATACCTGGGATATGAAAACAAGTCCTACACTGAAGCAACTTGGTAGATGTGGGAAAATCATGGAGTTAAATCCCTATCCTGATGTGATGTTGTAAATAGTTGACCATGTCTTGAAGTTCTTTTCCAACCGAAACGATTCTATGGAAAAAGGAGAAACTCTTCCCTGGGGACCAAAGTCAGGCTAGAGTCCTGTGGTGGGCAGATTGGACATGGCCAGGAGCAGCTGCCAAAATCCCCACAGGCACTGAGCAGGGACTCTGCCCGAGGGGCCCTTTCCCTGCCAAGGTAACCCCATGCCAGAAAAGTCCCATCTGGGTGCCAGGGGCCTTTAGGGTGCTGGTGTCCCAGCTTCAAGAGAAAAGCTGCTGCCCTGATGGTGGCCGGGAGCCGGCTGAGGGTACTCCGGGGTCTCAGCTGCCCCGGGGTAGGAGGGGAAAGGGTGAGGACAACTTTCCAGTGCTTCTTGCTAGAGGCTGACAGGCCGGATGATGCAACGCGGAGATGGCTGGGAGAAAGTCTCCTTTCCTCGCTCCAGCCGCACTTCTCTCTGAACGGCAGCCCAGAGCTCGCCCTTGTTTCGATTATTATTTTCTTCCTCTTTTTCTCTCCCCTTCCCTTTTTATTTATTTATTTTCTGCCTCCCTAGAAGAAAGCAGTGGAGCGCGCTGCTGGGGCGCCCCGGTGCTGGAAGGACTTTTTCTTTCCAGGGCAGGGTGCTGGGACCCGACTGCCCGGCCCGGGGGGAGGCGCCGCCGACCGCTGCCCGGGCGGGACCGGGCGCTGGCGGGGTGGGGGTCCGCACGGAGACAAAGGAGCAGCCGAGGCCGGAGGGAGCACAAAGGAGCCGTCGGAGCCCGGGACCGCCCCAGCACTGGGGGGGATGGAGCTGCCGAGCCCCCGGCCCCGCCGCCCCCGTCTCGGCCCCGCTCGCCCAGCTCTGGAGAAGGAGGGTGGTGGGGAAGGGGCAGCTCTTCGCTCGCCCAACTTCCCGCAACTCCCCTCCGTGCCCGAAGAGAAAGGCCCGACCCCCGCCGCCATCCGCCACCGATCCCCGGGGCTCCCGCTGCCCATCGCTCCCGGTTCGCGCTCCGGTCCCGGTCCCCGCTTGCGCTACGGCTCTGGCCCCATCGCTCCTGGCCCCATCGCTCCCAGCCCCAGCTGCACCTACCCGGCCGGCGGCCGCTCCGCAGGGCGAGCTCCTCCTGGTCTTGCAGTGAGGGAAGAGGGAGGGCAGCGGGTCCCTTGCTTTTCTTCACGGCGCTGTCATCCTCCCACCCTCCCTCTTTCCCTCCCTCCCCTCTTCCCTCCCTCCCTCCTTCCCTCCTTCCTTCCTTCCTTCCTTCCTCCCTCTCGGGGCGGTGGCAGGGGGAGCGGTGCCGGCGCCTGGATGCGGGTCCCGGGGCGGAGCCGGGCAGGGTCCCCGGGCCAGCCTCCCTGCTGCCTCCCCGCTGGCTCTCCGCTGCCTGCCCATCACTTTCCTGACGCGCCGGGACAGGAATCCGGCAGCTGCCGTGCCCAGCCCACGGCTTTAAGGGGCCGCCTGAGCACTGGCCGGTGGGAAATGGAGGGCTGGGAGCGCACACTTAGCCAAAGCGTCCCACCAGGGACAAAGCAAGTCCCCTTCCGGGCGCCGTGGGGCAATTAGGGCTGAAGCTCCTGTCCAGCCTCCTGCCCAGCCTCCTGCCCAAACTGGGGTCATGCCAGTGTGATTAGGGCTTTGTCCTGCAAACTCCCAGGGATGGAGCTGGCACAACCACTCCAGGCAACCTGCTCATTGTTGGGCTGTCCTCGTAGGGAAAAGGTAATATAAGGATATTCTCTCTCATCCTCTCCTGTTTCAACTCACCCTTCCATTCTGTAGGGAGCCCAGTGCTACCTTCATGACCGCTTTGCAGACATGAAAAGGCTCCTTCTCCTTATCTCCAAATAAAACTGACTTTAGTTCAGCACTTTTCTCCCCAACTGACTAAACTCTTGTTTTCTTCTCGTACAGGAGGTGTGGGTGAATTTGCTCTGTGTGATGGCTGCACACCATAGTGTCCCATGCTGGTGAGTACGTGTGTCTCTGCACCCCGGGAGGGCAGAAAGTAAAGGGCATCTTACTAGGAGGGGCTGAGAAACCTGGAGCTGTTTAGCCTGGAGAAGAGCAGACTGAGAGAGGATCTGATCAATGTTGATCAATAGCTAAATGATGGATGTCAAGAGGATGGAGGCAGACTCTTTTCATTGATGCCCAGAGACATGACAAGGGGCAACAGGCATAAACTGGAACTTAGGAGGATCTACTCAAACAAGAGGAGAAACTTCTTTGCTGTGAGGATGCTGGAGCCCTGGAGCAGTCTGCCCAAAGAGACTGCAGAGTCTCCTCTGGAGATATTCCAAATCTGCCTGGACGCTGTGATCCTAAGCAACCTGCTGTGGATGACCCTGCTTTAACAGGGGTGTCAGATTGGATGATCCCCAGAGTTCCCTGCCAACTCGTGCTGGGATGTGGTAATGTTACCAGGAGCAGACCAAGAGCTTTGGGGACTACTGGCTGTCGCTGTTCCCACAGAGCACGCTTAGTGTCTGGAGCATTACACCATGTAGAAATGGCTCTTCTGGCTTGTGTGCAGAAATTCAGAGAGCTCCCTCACAGCTCTGTAATGTTAGACACCGAGGAGCTGAAAGACATCTGTCTTTGCAGATAGAAACAGCTCAAAAAAAAAAATAAAAAAATAAAACAACCCCCACAAAAAACCTCAACAAAACTAGTTGCCATTCAAAGTTTCAGCCCTCTTTTCACATTCCTGGCATAGTTTTTCTGCTATGCACGTGGCACAGGCAAAAAAAAAAAAAAGGTAGCTTTTTCTTGGCATTCATATGTGATGACCTGCACAGCTCCTTGGTGGCTTTCTGTGAGTGAAGATGATGGCTACAGGTGTCAGCTCCCTGCTTCTGGCAACAGTGGGTGTGTGCAAATAGATATGTGTGGGTACTCATAAAGGTGTAGAGATGTGTATTAACCTGGGGGTGTTGGGGACCTGCCTAGTGTTTGGAGGTGTGTGTGGCTGCTAGTTCAGTTCACAGGCAGATATCAAGGTAGGAAAGCCTGGATGAGATACCTATGGTAGAGCCATCACCCATACATCCACCCACCCACCTATCCATCTGGATGTCTGTGCCATCCATACATCTGCCCTTCTCTCCAAATACTGGTCCCTAGCCTTGTCCCTACTCCAAGGACATTGAGGCACCAGAGTGTGTCCAAAGAAGGACAATGAAGATGGTTAAAGGGTCTAGAGAACAGGTCTGAGGAGTGGCTGAGGAAAGTGGAGTTGTTTAGCTTGGATAAAGGAGGCTGAGGGGAGACCTTCTTGCTCTCTACAGGTACCTGAAAGGAGGTTGGAACCAGATGGGGAGTTGGTCTTTACTCCCAAGTAACATGCAATAGAACAGCCTCAAGTTGTACCAGGAGAGGTTTAGGTTGGACATGAGGAACAATTTCTTCCCTGAAAGGGTTGTCAAGCCTTGGACCAGGCTGCTCAGGGCAGTGGTGGAGTCCCCATCCTTGGAGGGATTGAAAAGCCATGTAGATGTGGTGCTGAGGGACATGGTTTAGTGGTGACCTGGCAGTGCTGGGTTAGCAGTGGGACTCAATGATCTTAAAGGTCTTCTCCAACCTAAATGATTCTATGATTCTGCTTTTCCTGCTTGTAGTGAGCATCCTGCAGCCAGGAACTCTGCACTCCAGCTACAGACAGTCACATTAACTCTGGTACACCCCTACTGTGGTTCTGGCTTCCACAGTGTCACTGGAGCTGGGATTATGGGATAGCATCTCCCAAATTCTGCCTATATGAGGCAAATCCAGGGCTTGCAGAATCAGTCCTGCATAGCCTGTCAGGTTAATTGCATCAAAAATAGTGGATAAGTCTGGCTGGCCACACACCCTGGGAGTTTTGTTGGGATTTGAAATGTGGCAAAACATTTTGAAGCTCCTTGTCTGTTCTTTCAATTGGAACATGGAATTCTGCCTTGGATTTTGTGGGCAGAGGAGATCTTGCTGAAAATATATCCCTGATAAAGCATGTAATTTTGAGATGGGTGGTGGAGAGTGGCACAGTCATGCTAGCAGGGTGTCCCCACCTTTGTAGGATGCTTTTGAAGTGGCCTCACCTGGGAGATATAGAAGAGAATGGTTCGAGGAGACCTTATAGTAGCCTTCCAGTATCTGAAGTGGGCCTACAAAAAGGCTGGGGAGGGACTATTGGCAAGGTCTTGCAATGACAGGACAAGGGGCAACGGGTTTGAACTGGCAGAGGGGAGATTGAAACTGGATGTTAGGAGGAAGTTCTAGGAGGGGGGCGAGACACTGGCACAGGTTGCTCAGGGAGGTTGTGGCTGCTCCCTCCCTGGAGGTGT
This sequence comes from Ramphastos sulfuratus, assembly GCA_013399055.1. Taxonomy (NCBI): domain Eukaryota; kingdom Metazoa; phylum Chordata; class Aves; order Piciformes; family Ramphastidae; genus Ramphastos; species Ramphastos sulfuratus. The sequence continues at coordinate 28,154 of WBNM01030674.1, forward strand.
TCAAGGCCAGGTTGGACAAGGCCTTGAGTGACCTGTACTAGTGGGAGGTGTCCCTCCCTATGGTAGGGGGTTGGAACTAGATGATCTTTGAGGTCCCTTCCAACCTTACCATTCTATGATATCATGAGAGGAGGAGGGACCTTTCCCCATGGAATTGTGGTTTGGAGCACACCCCGAGCTGAAGCCCACCCCTCTGAGCCTGGAGCATGCTTCCTGTTTGCTCTCTGTGCAGACATGGAGCTCTGGATGGAGATCATCTTCCCGTTTCATCAATAAGTAAAGCTGGCACAAGGAGGAACAAAGTGTCCTCTCCTCCCCTCAAACCACCCAGAGAGGTGATGGGAGAGGCAGGGGTTGTGTTTCCTCCACCTTTTGCTAGCTGTGGGATCACATTCCCTTCATCCCCTGCTCCTCTTTCCCCACGGGTAACAGGGACTGTTCTCCTCACTCCCTGCACTGCACACACGTGTGTCCATGGACACACAGACACCACACAGGAGGAGGCAGGGGAGTTGTCCCCAGAATGACACCAGGAGCAAGGCAAGGGGGTTGTGTCACTATAGCAATGAGGGTGCTCTGGCTTTTCAGGGAATAAAGGCATCTGACGCTCATTTCTGCCCTCAGTCCAAGCTGATGATGTGGCAGTGAACAGGTTGGGCTCAGAAAGCCTCCACTGGTCTTTGCTCTATTAAAGCCAGGGCAGCATCTGCCTGCAAGTTAGATGTTACCAAAGTTTGTCCCCACATCATTTCAAGCACATCTAGCTGCAGGACTTGGTAACAGGGCACCTGGAAGAGGTCTGGAAGCTGCATTGTGAGGGAAAAACAGTTCTCCTTTGCTGCTTCTCCAGAGGCACTTCAGGATTTTATTTCCCAGGAGGTCAAGACGTGGCTTGGACATGAGAGACAGTGGAAGGACACTTGTTGTCCAAGGTTATGACATGGAGAAGGTGCCCTGACTTTGTTTAAAGGCTGAATCTGCAGGGACTCATTTCAGGTTTATTTCTTACTCCCCAGAAAGCTGGAAACCTGCTGACAGCTTTCCTGCTTTTTTGTGGCTGCAACAAGTTGGTCTTTGGCGAGTTCCTGGTGATGGTTTGTGGTGGAGGCAACCTGCCAGCTGCAGAATGAGAGGTGCCAACACCCCAATTTCCTTTTGCACTGGACTTTTTGCAAAGACAGAGCAGGGAGCAGTGGGCTATTTGTTTCTCCCTCCACTGGGACCAGGGCTGCAGAGACACCTACAAATGGCAGCATTTCTCACCCAGGGACAGTAGGGCAGCTGCTGATGGGACCTGCTCCCAGATGAAGCTGTGCTGAAGACCACTTATGGCTGCATGATCCAGCCTAGGGAACCAGGATCCCAGGTCTGAAAAAGATTTCTGCCTTCTCTAGCCCCATAGGTCCTCTGGCAAAAGGGATGGAGAACCTAAAGCCACACAGATGCTCTCACCAAATTAGAACACGTGGCACAGGTTCTAGCACAGAACTTGAACTGGCTCTGAGCTGACTCCAGGTGAGGTCTCAGCAGAGTAGAGTGGTAGAATCACCTCTCTTGATCTGCTGGCCATGCTTCTTTTGATGAAGCCAAGGATGCAATTTGCCTTCTGGGCTGCAAGTGCACCGCTGGCTCATGCCTGGCCACCAGTACCCCAAGTCCTTTTCTGCAGGGCTGCACTCAATGTCATCATCCCCCAGTCTGGACCAACATCAAGGATTGCCTCAACCTATGCGCAGGACCCCTCGCTGAACAACATGAGGTTCTCCTGAGCTCAGTTCTCCAACCTGTCTAGGCCCCTCTGGATGGCATCCTGGACCTCAGTCATGTTAGCCTCTCCCTCTCCCTCCCGCTGCGGGCTTCTGGCGCCACCTGGCGGCCGCACGCCATACTCTCGCTTTCTGTCCCAGCTGATGCCCAGCCTGCCCAGCCCGTAGCCCATACCGGGAGCCGGTGCTTCGTCAGCGCTGGTTTTGGTTCAGGGTGTTCCCAGCCCATCCCGGGTAATGTACTGTGCTGGTTCGAGGCTAATTGGAATATTTTAATGGAAAAACTTAGATTATAGGCTGTGAAAAGAAAACAATGGTGATGTGTACTTCACTCATAGGCTTGCTGAGGTGTATAAAAACAAGGACACAAATACAGATAAGAGAGTCTCTCTCTCTTTCTCTGGGAGCTGCTGTGTCTTCTGGCCTGCTGTGTAATCCAACTAATCATTCTGCTTCTAACCCCCCTCGCTGATTCTTCAAACTCACCTTGCACGTAAGGCAGATCCTGGGATAAGGTAGAGGGGTGGAAAGAAGGTGGAAGGGTGGTTGGGAGCCCCTCCTGGGGACTCTGGTTTCTGGGAGGGGTATTGTGTTTCTGTATTACCTTTAACTTGTATATTTCTGCAAATATTCATATATATTGTGTATATATCTTCTTGTATATTGTGCTAAGCTGTAAATAGAGCTTCAGTCCTTAACTTCCAGCCAGCTGAGTCTAGCCTGGGTGATTTTCATTGTGTAGGGGAGCAGGTAACTCCCAAACCATCACATGCAGCATGGGGAGAGACCCATTCCCTCCAAGTCCTGCAGCTGGAGGGGGAAGGCGAGCACGCCTAGAGCCCACATCTGCTTTTGTGGCTGCTTCTCTTTTTCTGATGAAGCATAAAGCCTCCAGCTCCTGCCCGCTTCCTGCCCAGCCCTTGCCTTGGCCCAGCAGTGCCCCTTCTTCTCCTGGCACCTCTGCAGCTACCAGGAGTCTCTGTCATTACCTGAATGCCTCTTCTTGCTAGCAGAGCCCCTCTGTGATGGTTTGGGAGTTACCCACTCCCCCACACTTTGTAAAATCCCCCAGACTAGACTCAGCCGGATGGGAGTTGAGGACTGAAGCTCTATTTACATCTTAGCACAATATACTATATATACATATATATATACAGATATATACACAATAGACATTAATAGTTACAGAAATATACAAGTCAAAGGTAGTACAGAAACACAACACCCCTCCCAGAAATCAGAGACCCCAGGAGGGGCTCCCAACCATCCTTTCACCTTCTTTCCACCCCTCTACCTTACCCCAGGGTCTGCCTTAAGTGCAAGGTGAGTTTGGAGGGCTGGCCAGGGGGCTTAGAAGTAGAGTGGTTAGTTAGGTTATTCAGCAGAGAGGCCAAGACCAAAACAGATAGAGAGCTTGAGACTCTTTGTGAGAGTGTCTTATCTGTGTTTGTGTTCTTAGTCTTATACATCTCAGCAAGCTTATGAGTGAAGTAGACATCACCATTGTTTTCTTTACACAGCCTATAATATAATTTTTTCCATTAAAATATTCCAATTAGCCTCAGACCAGCACACCCTCCAAAGAGGATGTTTCAGACCAGTGATGGACTTAATGCTGTACACCCTGGTGTTTTGGGTTTTAGGGGGAAAGCACTGCCTGCATTGCCATCAAAGAAAGAAAAACACCAAGTGTCTGTGGAATAAAAGAGGGCAGCATGCACCTGCTGACAGGAATTGGGGCTGGGGGAGATGCTAGCCAGCAAAGAGCATAGAAAGAACAATCCATAATCCAGGAGCATTTGCTGGAGGCTAGGCCTGGCTCATTAACAACATCTGGGCCTGAGGCTATTGAAGAAACTAATTATTTGCTTCAGGGGCAACAGGCTGAGGTCTTTGTGCTGTGCTGGACTCACCATCTGGTGCAATGGTGCTTCCCCATGGGCCTCGTTCCGCTCAGCAAATGACCAGAGGAAGAAGTTGCTGCTGTCCACCACAAACTGATACTTGTCCAGTTTCTATCCATTGTGGTGTTTGCCTTCCTAGCTGCACTCTGTAGGCAGAATGGCTCACGTAGCCCCAGTAAACCCCATCATTTGAGGTGCCATTCAGTTGATCTTTTTTTGTTTTTGCCTCCCTAGCAGGTATGCTTAAAACAAGGAGACACAATTAAGGTGGCAGCTTGGTGGGAAACTCAGCGTTCACAATGAGTTGCTTTTGACCGCCCTCCACACATCCTCCCCTCGCTGCCTCCTGCAGCCCTCACATGTGCAAAGTCTTCAAACAACCCCACTGTGCATTTTCTGTTCCCTTTTCAGTTCCCTAAAACTGCTGAGGGTGAAATAAAGTTACTTTATTTTTAATCATCGCAAACACTTTTTGGACTTGCAATTCAAAGATTCACTTTGACACAATGAGAGCAGACGAGCTAGGGTGATGTCTGGTGACAAGAGAGACTGCCAAACCTTAAAATAGTGACACCAGAAGAAAATGCCACCCTGGGGACAGCCAGTAAGGCCAGGCTGCTGCTCTCCCAGCTGAGCAGGAGGCCTTGTTCTTTCTGCTCTGGCTTTTTAAGTCTCTGGCACAAAGAAATGAGTGAGAAGAGAAGGAGGGGGTCACCTGAGGATGGTGGGTGTGTTGGTACTGGTGCTGTTGGCTTTGCAGCTGCTCTGCACCATCAGGTGCTTGTCAGCATCTTATTGATGACAGCAGCATCCTCAGCTGGGCAAAATTCAGGTCTCCCTGATAGAAGGGTCCCAACACACAATTCAAGACCGGGAACTCTATTTAGGACTGACCAGGTAAAGCTCTTTTTGTCTGACATTCATAGCTGAGAGATTGGCTTTTCTTTCTGACCAGCCTGTGTGCGAAGAGAATCCCCTGCAAGAAGCAGCTGATTGTGCTAAATGGCACCAGGTACCCACTCTGAGCTTTAGAGGAAGAGAAAACTTTTGCAGAACCATGACTCATCCCATTTTCTCCCCTCTGAAAGAAGAAAGTGAGAACTTCTATTTATTGAGAAACATTCAGCACTGTGAAAAGCCATGGGGTTACTCAGGTTTTTGCCTCTTTGGCTATGTTGCCTGCTGGGTTTTGCTTGGGTATTTGCAAGGTGGCACCAAGCTTTCTCCATGTTTCTCTGAAGCCTGTGCTATCAAATGAGAAGATTTAGTTTTGCTATGTGGTGGGTTAGCTGCATCTTCTTAAAACTCCCTTGGTGGTGTAATACAGGGGCACAGGCACACACCAAAGCATGTGCCCCAGGAATGCTCTCTGCTGCAGGGTGTTCTCTTCTGCTTCTCACTGAGAATATCAGGAGATGGTCTGGAGAGTGTGAAAATAACTTTTGGCTACAGTGACTTAGTAATGCTTTAGCCAAACCCTTGGTGTCAAGACATTTGTGAAATTCTGGAGCCTCCAGCACAGGAAGGACATGGAACTGTTGGAGAGGGTCCTGAGGAGGGNGTTTTATTAATGTGTTCCCAAAGCAATTTCTTTATGTGCTGAAATCTACCTAAGGCAATGAAGAGACTCTTGTGTGGTCTCTTTCTGTCCCTAGCACATGTTCCTTCTCATGTCCTATGTGTCTCTTGAAGCAACAGGAACCTGGAAACTTGTATTTTTATTGCTCTGCCTTTGCAGGGTGAGTTTCTAGTTGGGTCAGGAGCTGGTCAGATCTACTCAGGGTCAGTTTCTCCCTAGGTAGGGAAGAGACAGGAGTGCATAGTCAGAGTGCAAGAAACAGCAGATGAGTCCCTTCCAACACCAGTTCAGGGACTTGCTTTCACTCTGCTTGACTGCCAGGACTTTTTGGAGGGGGTTTTAACTTTCCCAAGAGCTCAGCCACTGTTTGCAGAAGGGCAGGTGGTGGCTTCTGAGAAGCTCCTTGTTGTCATGCAGAGTAGCCTTGTCAGTCTGCTTACAAAAGGGAGATAACACCACTGCCTGGAAACTTTGTCTGGCTTGGTGGTAACCAAATCCCTGTGGTAACCTCACACAACACAAAAGGTACCAGGACCTTTGAAGCATTGCTCACAACGGGGAAGGGGCCACGATGCTTCACCATGTGCTCTTTACTCTGGATCAGCAAGAGCTCAGGTTCAAAACTGACAATGTCCCAAGCAATTTGGGGGGTATCACCTCTAATGTAGCTTATAAACCATGCTGCTTCACAATGATCTCTGTTTGGCCTTGATAAAAGGCCTGGCTCAACCCCAAAAATGTCCAGCTCCTGCTCTACCAGGGAAAGTGCCAGCACTGAATACTGATGTCCCCCCTTGAAAACCCTTGGAAATCATTTCATAGCCCAAATAAACTTCTGGTTACCACCTTTACTTTAGCTTATAGCTGACGATGCTTCACCACGTGCTCTATTCAGACTTGGTAAGAGCTTGATTCCAAAGTGAAAATGTCCAGCTCCTGCTCCACCAGGGAAAATCCCTGGTTTCCAGCAAAGAAGCTGAAACAAAGGACCAGAGCACATCAAGAATGGAGAACCAGTGTCTGCCATGGATCCAGAGGGCTCCACTGTGATGGCCATAGGGCCAGACAAACCCCATGGCTGGATCTCTGGGAGATCCACTGTCAGGAAATGGCACTGCTGTATCCTGGAAGCCTGCAAGGATGAGATATGCTTCTCCACCTTGGCAGCTCTCGATGTGGTGGGTCTCATTGAAGGGTGAGTTGTGGGTTAAGAGATGGGCAAGACCCTCCTGGTGTCAAACCCACAGGTCTTGAAGAGCAGGAAGGACCAGATCCACCTAGAAGATCACCCACTTTGTATGGAGATCTGTAGGAGGAACCACCACTACATGATGATCTTTAGAGTACAGCAAGAGAACAATGTAACCTGCTGGCAGGGAGGCTGTCATGGAACCAGCTGTTTTGAGCAAGCCAGGAAAAGATTATGGGGAAACCCAGACACTTCTGCCAGAAATCACTCTAAATTTGACTTATCTTCTGATTGCCCCAGGCAGCATCAGGAAAACCAAATAAAAGCAAAACCTGTTTGCTTCCTAAGCTTCCCTGTGAAATAGGAGCAGCCCAAACCTGATAATTATCCTTTTTATGGAAAAACTGTTGCCAAATCTCTCAGGGTTAATTAGCTCTCTTTTGCAGATCCCTTAGCAAGGACACAACATGGCTCTGAACCTTGTCCAACTAAAGGAGCACAGAGAAAGATTAGCTGTAGCTGAACAAAAGCATTACAACCTGAGGGGGAGCAGCTGTTGGCTAAGTTTTAAAGTGCAGCTGCAGCGTGGCCTAATGAAGGAAATTGGAAGGGAGGTTGGATTTTTTTTGTTCCACATCAAGGTTAGTATCAGGCTTCTGAGATGTTCTGGGTCAGTTTCTCTCTGTCCTGCAAGTGGTGGATTTGACCCAGTGTGTTAAGCCAGGAGTGACATTTGCTGCTATTTATAAAGCAGTTTCTTGTATTTTCCTCTTTTCTATGGGCTCAACCATGCTGTTGTTCTGCAGCTGGCTGGATCATGGTGCCCAGGGTTGAGAGCTAACTCCTACACCTCTCTGTCCTTCCCTAGGGAAGGATAAAGAGGGGTTTTGTTTTGTCCCTGACCTTCACCGTGGCAAACAAAGCTCAGCAGAAGGGTGTTTTGATCTAGCTCTGTCCTGCTTGTTGCTGAGTTAGCATGGATATGTGGTGCTGACTTTTCTTAGGTCTGTGATTTATAAACTGAGGGTTAAAATTAGCCTGTATCGACCCATTTCATTTCCAGAAAGAGGTCTCAAAGATCCACATTAGGCAATAATCAAGGAAGTTGTGATTGCCATGGAGAAGCAGGCTGCAGGCTGGTGACACTTGGTCGCAGTGCTGCCCAGGGAATCCATAAAATGTCTCAATTGCCCTGTGCCTGCTGTTTTGAAGAGATGCTCAGATGTTCCCCCAGCTGCTGTGGGGTGGATACAAAAGGGGAGGTTGCTAGCAGGGAAAAGCGATTGCTGAATTCACCTGGTGAGGCAAAATGTGTTGAATGGTAGCTGTCTGCCCTACTTGTGCTGCAGTTCAGCTGGGATTTTGTTTTGTTGGTTTTGTTTTGTTGGTTTTTTTTCCTAGTATGAAAGATGCTGGAAGAAGAGGGGCAGGGATGCCATCCAGAGGGACTGGACAGGCTGCAGAGGTGGACCCAGGCCAACCTCATGACATTCAACAAGGCCAAGTGTAAGGTCCTGCACCTGGGTAGGCACAATCCCAAGCACAGCTCCAGGTTGGGTGGTAAATGGCTGAGAGCAGCCCTGGGGAAAGAGACCTGGAGGTCTGGGTTGATGAAAAGCTCAACATGAGCCTGCAGTGTGAGTGCAGCCCAGACAGCAACCNACTGGATGATCTTTGATGTCCCTTCCAACCTTACCATTCTATGATTTTATGATTTGAAGAAGAAACAGTAAAAGAGATCTCATATCAAATGTCCTGGCCTGTCTGTCAGACTTGGAGCAAGCAAAGGATGAACTTTGCTCCAAACCATTTAAATTCCAAACATAGCAGGGGCAATGGAAGAAGGAGATTACATCTCCTACTCTATTTTTAGCCTTTTGTACAAGAGGGCAGAGGGCAACTATTCAGATGCTCGCAGCTCTGTATGTGGGTCGATAGGATGATGAAAGACCTTGTGGTGGAAGCCACACAGCAGCTGGACTTGTAACTTCCCCCACTGTGTCCTTGTGACTTTGATTAGTCCAAACTCATGCCAGTTTTGGCCAGCAGTTAGCTGCTGCTGCAAGCTTCACTGAAATCCACTGCCTGGCTTCAATCTCCTCCACTGTCAGCATTCAGCTGAGGCAGGATCATGTGTGGAGCAGTGCTGCCTGATGCCTCACAAGTTTGTGACCTAGAAAAGGGATGTGACTCCACCCTTGTGTGATCACTGTCTGACTTCTGAGGCTGCTTATTAATATCTTGGACTATACAATCCCCCCCAGTCTGACTCCTTTCCCTGTCTATCAGCTAACACCTAATTAGAATCATAGAATAGTCTGGGTTGGAAAGGACCTCTGAAGATCACCTAGTCCAACCCCTTCTGCAGTCAGCAGGGACATCTTCAACTAGATCAGGTTGCCCAGAGCCTTGCCAAGTCTCACTTTGAATATCTCCAGGGATGGGACCCAAACCACCTCCCCGGGCAACTTCTTCCAGTACCTTCACGGTGAAGAACCTGTTCCTAACATCCAATCTAAATCTGCTCTAGTTTGAAGCCATTTCTGTTTGTCCTATCACTCCAGGCCTTTGTAAATAGTCTCTCTCCATCCTTATTCTGCCCCTGTACTCAGCCCTGATCATTTTCATGGCTCTTCTCTGGACCTGCTCCATCAGGTCCATGTCCTTCCTATATTGAGGGCTTCACAGCTGGACACAGTAGTCCAAGTGAGGTCTCACCAGAGCAGAGTTATGTGGCAGACTCATCACTTCACTTGACCTGCTGGTCACACTGCTTTTGACGCAGCCCAGGATGTGATTTGCCTTCTGGGCTGCAAGCTCACACTGTCTGCACCCCCAAGTCCTTTTCCACAGGGCTGCTCATTTAAATTTTTGAGGACCTCTCACTTGGGGCTTTCACTTCCAGTCCAAACTCTCCTGTTTTGTAGCTGCTTCCCCAAATAATGCTTTCCTATTGATGCCTTCCCTTTTGCTTTGACTAACGAGGGAAGAGAAAGCAAATATTTCAACAGCATAGAAGTTTGTATGAAGAAGGTCTGAAGGATGGGTGTCTTCTCAGTCTGATTCCTCAACAGAAGCCTTTGTAGCTTTTTGTCCCCTGCCAACTCTTTATTTCTTCTGCAAAGCCTTTGTCCTTTCTCTTAAAGCCATGGCTCCCGGAGTCCTGTGATTTCCTAATCGTTTCCGTGTGAGCTGAACTGAGTCAAAGCAGATTTTCCATCTGCCATGAAAGGGCTGGATTGAAATAGTCTGCACTGCTGAAAAAGCCTTTGGAGCTTCCAAGCGTAATCCTTGAAAGCCTACAAAGCAGAAAGCAAATAAGAGGAACTCAGGCCCCTATCCTCTAAAAAGCTTTCTGGGTTTGGTAGCCAAGTTCTGCCCATTCTGAGAACAGGCTGAGGGAGCTGGAGGAGAGGAGCCTGAGGGGTGACTTCATTCATGTTTACAAATATGTGAAGGGCAGTGGCAGGAGGATGGAGCCAGACTCTGCTCAGATGCCCAAGGATAGGACAAGGGGCAATGGGTGCAAGCTGGAGCAGAGGAAGTTCCATGTGAACATAAGGAAGAACTTTCTCATCCTAAGGGTGACAGAACCCTGGAGCAGGCTGCCCAGAGAGGTTGTGGAGACTCCTTCTTTGGCGACATTTAAAACCCACCTGGATGTGTTTCTGTGTGATCTGGTCTAGGCAATCCTGCCTTGGGAGGGGGGTTGAACTGGATGATCTTTTGAGGTCACTTCCAACTCCTAATGTTCTGTGATTCTGTGAATTCTGGCTGGTGGTGCTAAAAGCAAGATAGTGGCATGTAGAGCTGCTGGTCCTCTGTTGAGATGAGCCCAAAGGCTCAGGTAAAGGAGGAGGAGGAGGTGGAAGAAGAGGATGGGGGTTTTGTTGCCTTTTAACTTAGGAATGGATGTGTGGAAAAGAGAAACACCAGGTGTCTGTCACACCTGAGCAATGCTCACTTTTGCTCTATGAGGACAGAGCCACATTGTGGTAACACTGGCTCTGTCCCAGGGCTCAGTGAAGGGAAGATATTTTCCATCCCGAAAATAACAATGGAAGAGAAATCCTACACACATGGGATCTCCTCTCATGCATTATATGTTTCCATCCAGGTAAACAGTAGGGCCTGGCTGTGCCATTTCATATTTGCTTTGGAAGATGCATGTCCTGGGAGTGCCTCCTTGGGAAGCTGCCAGAGCAGTGGTCTGCTGTTGCGTGCACCAACACCACCCTGCTGATGCTGCAGCAGATGCCAGGGTATGTGCCAGGGGATGCATTAAGAAAAGTGTGACCAGCAAGTTGAGGGAAGTTTTCTCCCTCTGCCCTACTGAGGCCATGTGATGGTTTGGGAGTTCCCTGCTCCTCCCACACTTTGTAAAATGACCCAGACTAGAACTCAGCCAGCTGGAAGTTAAGAGATGAAGCTCTATTTACAGCTCAGCACAATATACAAGCAGATATATACACTATATAGAACAATATTTACAGAAATATACAAGTTAAAGGTAATACAGAAACACTACCCCCCTCCCAGAAATCAGAGACCCCAGGAGGGGCTCCCAACCACCCTTCCACCTTCTCCCCACCCCTATACCTTACCCCAAGATTTGCCTTATACGCAAGGTGAGTTTGGAGGATCGGCCAGGGGGGTTCGAAGGAAAGTGGTTAGTGAGGTTACTCAGCAGAGGAGAAAGCCAAAAGCTGCTAGACAGCCCAAGATGATTGTCTTATCTATGTTTATGTTCTTAGTTTTATCCATCTCAGCAAGCCTATGAGTGAAGTAGACATCACCATTGTTTCCTTTTCACAGCCTATAGGATAATTTTCTCTATTAAAATATTCCAATTAGCCTCAAACCAGTACAGGCCACATCTGGAATATTGGGTTGAGTTTTGGGCTTTCAAGTTCAAGACAGACAGGGAACTACTAGAAAAAGTCCAGCAGAGGCTATGGAGATGATGAGAAGCCTGGAGCATCTCTCTTCTGAGGAAAGGCTGAGAGACCTGGGGTTGTTCAGCCTGGAGAAGAGCAGCCTAAGGGGGGATCTGATCAATAGTTAAAGGGTGGTGGGCAAGAGAATGGGGCAAACTCTCCTCAGTGTTGCCCAGAGACAGGACAAGGGGCAATGGGCAAAAACTGGAGCCCAGGATGTTCCATTTAAATACAAGGAAAAACTTCTTTGGTGTGAGGGTGCTGGATCCCTAGAGTAGGCTGCCCAGAGAGGATGTGGAGTCTCCTTCTCTGGAGAGATTCCAAACCCACATGGACATTGTGATCCTGAGCAACCTGCTGTGGGTCCCCCTGCTTCAGCAGGAGGGTTGAACTAAATGATCTCTAGAAGTCCCTGTTAACGTCTCCCATGTTTGGATTCTGCTGTAGGTGTCAGCCAAGGCTGGGTGTGGGGATTTTTGACCCTTACAGTTTGAAGACCTAACCTAAAAACTTGCTTACTGTTGCAAAGCCACTTCTGAGAGAGGACTGCTCTCAGAAATGGGCTGGATGGTTTTTAAAAGGTTGGGATTTTTTTAATTTTTTTTGTTTTACTAGCTCTTCTGTGGCATAGGTGAACCTGAAAATCATGGCTGCCCTCCAAAGTGGTGGTGAGCTTCAATGCAGCAGCATAAAGTGACTGAGGAAGGGGGAGGGAGAGCAGAGGTAGGAAGGAATAGCTAAGGGTGCTCTTCTGTTCACCTCTCTCTTTTGCTGCAGAAAACCTAAAGAACATCAAGTCTGTTCCTCTTACTGGAGAGGATCTTAGCTCCCAGTAAGCAGTTTGAGTCATTTGCTTTGCATCTTTATAGACAAGCTAGGAAAGAAAAGGGGTAGTGATTCATGTGGTTGCTGGGGGAGCTTTTTCTCTGGTGTAGCGTGAAGAGGAACTAGGGGTGTCATAAAACAGCCCTCCTCTTGCTTAGTCAAATTTGATTTTCTTGGGATTTCTGATATTTATTCTTAAATCAAATTATTCATTTTCTTTTATTTTCTTCCTGGCTAACCTAGATGAATATTTCTAATGGTGGGGTGTTTTGTTGGGTTTTTTTTTGGGGGGGAGGGTGTGCTAGGGGGATGAAGTAGGATTTACAGCAAAAGATATGACCAAATTCTCCTTTCTATTTATACAAAAAAAGCTCTTTTTCTCCTTCAAAGCTTGTTGCAGAAGTTTGCCTGGGTGCTCTCTTACTGCTTACAGCCCTGAAAAGATGACACAATGAGAGCAGGGGTGGGATTCTGCATCTCTGTGCTTATCCTTTAAAGTGTGAGGTGATGCTGTACAGTTGGTTCCCCTAGATTGGCTTGACAAGGCTCTGAGCAATCTGATCTCCATATAATCATAGAATCACCCGAGTTGGAAGGGACTACCAAAGGTCATCTAGTTCAGCACTCCTGCAGTAAGCAGGAATGTCCTCAACTAGATCAGGTTGCCCAGGGCCCTCTTGAGCCTCACCTTGAATATCTCCAGGGATGGGGCCTCAACCACCTCTCTGGGCAACATGTTCCAGTGCTCAACCACTCTCACTGTAAAGAACTTGTTCCTAACATCCAATTTAAATCTCTGATTACAAACCGTTGTTCCTTGTCCTATCACTGTAGGCCTTTGTAAACAGTCCCCCTGCAGCCTTCTCGCAGCCCCCCTTTCAGTACTGGAAGGCTGCTATTAGGTCTCCACAGAGCCTTCTCTTCTCCAGACTGAACAATCCCAGCTCCCTCAGCCTGTGCTAGTAGCAGAAGTGCTCCAGTGGAGGTCATTTGCGATTGCTGTGCGGGGCTTGGACTAGATGACCTTTAGGGCTGCCTTCCAACCCAGGCCATTCTATGATTCTATTTAGCAGGAATCATCTGCTTTTCTGGCGACACTGTTGTTGTTCCAGGTTTTGCTAGCACTGCTCAGAAATCCTGGTTCACGAGGGCAAAGCATTTATGGTTGCTGACTCTCCTTGTGTTGATCTACTTGGTGTGAACTAACAGTTGCCTTGTGGTCTGGTCTGGTCTAATCTCACCCAGTGAGTAGTGCCTCAAATGCTGAGGAAACCTTGAAACATGTTGCAGCTTGTAACTAAAAGGTAAAACTTGTGTTGGCTGTCACAGGAAACGCTGCCATGAGCGTGATGAGAAGCTTTATGTTAATGCTTTGCTTGGAGAATCCAGTGCACTCCCTGTGACCCCTTTTGATAATGAAGGAGTGGCTGAGCTGAACATGGGAAGGAGCATGGCCCGTGAGCATGCCATGTTAATTGAGAGCTCTGAGGTGGCACAGCTGCCAAAAGGGGATGGTCCTCCAGAGCTTCCATCCCATGCTGCCACAAGGTTTAGACAGTGATCCAGGCAAAAAAAAGCTGCCTGGGGAGAGGAATGGATCAGTCCTAAAGCTGGATCAGCTGCTGGGCTGGGCAGATTGTGCAGCTCTTTGCTGATGCAAGGGGCTAAAAGGCTGGAGAAGTGTAGGGTCATTGTTCCCACAGCCCAGCTGGCTCATTGCCCCTGCTTTCCGCACCCTGGGCTGACTCAGGCCACTAAACCAGTACAGAGCCATCTGCTGCTGTGGGTCAGGATAGTTTTGCTGTGTTAGGGAGCTGAATAAGCCTGGAACAGAGGCTGACAAGCAACAGTGCCAGATGGAGGGGGACATGCTGCTGTCCTGCTTGCCCTCTCCACTCTCAGTATCATCAAGCTGCAGCTTTTCCCCTCAGATGCAGTCCCTGGAGCACTGCCTTCCCATTTGGAAAATGCTCAGCTGCTTCCTGTTCAGAGAAGTACATCAGAGCAGGAACTGTTCCATGCAGCCCGTTAGTGGTGAGGAGGGGGGTTGTGTGGTGAGGAGCCTGTCTCTAGTCCAGCTGGGACCCACAAGGCAAACCATTTGGTGAGTCATGAGGAAGCTGCTCCTGCTTGGGCTGGAACAAACTTCAAACATGTCCAAGGCTCTTCCCAAGGCTGCCAAGTCATAATTCGTGGCTGGCTTTGCTTCCTCTCCAACTTGCTGCAGTCTGAATGGAAATGCAAAAGCCAGGTGGCTGCAGAAAATACCTCTATTTATTTATTTTAATTACTTTTTTTTTTTTTTTTT
>WBNM01030674.1:42667-71635 GCA_013399055.1 Ramphastos sulfuratus
TTTTTTTTTTTTTTTTTTGAGAGGTGAGATCTCTCTTTCCTGTAGAGCTGGCTGCAGCAGGCTGCAAAACCAGAGCCTGCAGGGGCCTCTGGCTTGCCTCCCAGGATTGCCAAACAGAGATGCCTCACCTGTGCTGCCCGTGTGGAGTTGGGTGTGAGGAGGCTGAAGTGACAGTGGAAGGAATTTGTGTGCCATAGGCATGACAAAACCAAGCACCAGGCTTTCTGGAGCCAGCTGGGCTCCAGTGCCAGCCCAGTCCAACTGGTTGGTAAGGGAGGCAGCTCTCCTGGATGCCAGCCCCTGGAAAGTGAGTCATGTGTTTTGCTGCAGGAGAGTCCATCTTCTTCTTTCCTCCTTCTCTCAGTCTTTCCAGCCTGAGGGAAGAGAGGCTCTTCCTACTCACTTTCTCTGTGCAGAACATGTACATCACAGAAAAGGGGGCTAAAACCCATGTTTTAGTCTGGGAAGGGCCCCTTCTCTCCCAGCCACAGCAAAATGACTCAGCTCTAGGTGACTATTAACACCCTGCAGTCCTTTTGGTTGGGCTAGAGTATCTTTGGAGGTCCTTTCCAACTCAAACCATTCTCTGATTCCTAAGAAGCCTCATGCAACATCTTATCTAGGACGTTTATCTTTAGGAAACCCCCCAAATCCTGAGCAGAGTCTCAGCAAAAGCAGAAGGTTGGTAGGCAGATGGCAGACTGCTGCCGTTCACGCCCTCACTGGAAGAATGCTCTTCATGCAGATGGTTCTCACATCTGTGAGCCAGATCTGGTCTCAGCAGGCTGAGCTGCCCTTTGGGTTTCCCCACTCTTGCAAACAGCCCCATAATGGATGGCAGGTGGACAGTGCTCGAACTCTCAATGCTATGTTCATTCTTATAACCCCATTTTTAAGGGAGAAAGATAGCAAGCACTATGTGGCTAACCCAGGAAAGTCATGGTGACAACTTGTCTCTGGAGGCTACTGGCCTGGTATTGCGTATTTTGTACTTGAAAGGAAAAACAATGTCTCCAAATCAGCTGGAATTGGCAAACCTTCGGGGAAACCTGGCTTGGTACCCAAAATGGTCGCAGATTGAGGTGGCACCTGCTTAGTCCTTCCTCACCCTTGCTTTTCAGTGTCCAGAAGAAAAACACTCTGCCTGCTGAAACAGCTATCCTGTTCCAAGACAGTCTTATTTAACTCTCCTTTTAAATACCCTTCACAAAGCTGTTTATCCTTTCGTGTTCCCAAGCTAGTGGCTGCCTGCTGGTTAGAAAGTCAAGGTGCCTAGTCAGCACTTTGTGTGCACTCCCAAGATAAGAGCAGTTCTCTGAGCCCTGCCCAGGCTAGGTGGCTTTAGCACCAGAGTAAAGGTTGCTTGTTTAGTCTGGTCAAAATTGCTGTTGCGAGTGGCTTTCTGCCTCATTATTTCAGCCCAGGTGAGTTTGGCTCCAGTCTGGGAATTACCTAAAAGCCTTGGCTCCTGATGGAGAGGACAGTAGAGGCTCAGGAGGCTCAGAGCATAGCTATGCTGACTAGCAGGGGACAAAGGCCCTGTGTAAGCATCAAGCTCTCTTGGTGTGTTTTGCAAAGAAGAATGAGATAGCAAGCCTCCCCCAGTGGCTTCTGAGCTTGGCTTTTAAATTTAGGGGAATCTTAATTAAAAAAAAAGGAGAAATGTGCATTACTTTGTTTCAACATAGACTGGCAAAGTGAAACAGCAGGTTCACTTCCTTTTAACCTTTAAGCTGCAAGTAAGCCTTAAACATTATAAAGTCTGGTCATAAAATCATAGAATGGTAAGGTTGGAAGGGACCTCAAAAATCATCCAGTTCCAACCCCCTGCCATAGGCAGGGACACCTCCCACTAGCACAGGTCACTCAAGGCCTCGTCCAACCTGGCCGGGAACACCTCCAGGGAGGGAGCAGCCACAACCTCCCTGGGCAACCTGTGCCAGTGTCTCACCACCCTCACTGCAAAGAAATTCCTCCTAACATCCAGTTTAAATCTCCCTTCTGCCAGTGTAAACCCACTGCCCCTTGTCCTGTCATTGCAAGATCTTGTCAATAATCCCTCCTCAGCCTTCCTGTAGCCCCCCCCTTCAGATACTGAAAGGCTACTCTAAGGTCTCCTGGAAGCCTTCTCTTTTCCAGGCTCCAGAGCCCCAACTCTCTCAGCCTGTCCTCATAGCAGAGCTGCTGCAACCCTCTGAGCATCTTCGTGGCCTCCTCTGGACCCGCTCCAACAGTTCCATGTCCTTCCTGTGCTGGGGGCTCCAGAACTGCACACAGTGCTCCAGGTGGGGTCTGACAAGAGCAGGTCCTTGAAAAAAAAATCAGCGTGTAGGTAGGGACCTAGCACAACAGTACCATTATATCCTTATGTGAAGGGCAATGCCTTGAAGATCCTCACAAACTAGACAGGATAAGCCCCAGATCATGAGCACTTCAGGTGCAATTGAGTGCTTGCCAGTTACAGCGAGGCTGCAGGGCATATCCAAGCAAAGATCTGAAGGCTTGTGACAAGCACCTGGCTTACCAGCACTCTTCCTTCAGCAACAGAAAGCTCCTAGTGTGGCTGTAAAACGAGCTGGTCTAGCAGCTCGGTGCAGCCGTGGTGAGCCTGGCTTCTGAGTGACCAGCTCCAGTCCTCAGCTGAGCTGGTTTGGGTGGTTGATCCAGCAGGAAAAGGCTGCATCATTTTTTGTGGGTTAGCTTGTGTTCCAGTTGGCTGAATCAGTGCAAGGGATGTGGCTGGACTAAGAGGCTGGGAAGTATCAATTCAGGCTATCTTTCTTATGATCTCCTTTTAATTGCTGTTGCTTTAGGCCACAGAGATACCTAGCTGCCCGGTGACAACAGGGAGCAGCAGGCACAGCAAACAAAACCAGGCATCCCACGCCTTCTGCCCCCAGGCAACAAGACGAGAAGCCTATCGAGTGGGTAGCCCTGTCGTGGCACCTCTCCTCCTTGCTGCAATGGAACGATGGTTGCACTCCCAGCTGTGGTGTTCC
Organism: Ramphastos sulfuratus; assembly: GCA_013399055.1. Classification (NCBI taxonomy): domain Eukaryota; kingdom Metazoa; phylum Chordata; class Aves; order Piciformes; family Ramphastidae; genus Ramphastos; species Ramphastos sulfuratus. The sequence goes on from WBNM01030674.1 coordinate 45,667, forward strand.
CACTGCCCCAGGGACTCTGCCCGTGGAGGGACACAGCCTTTCGTCCGGCCGAGCAGGGCGGTTTCAAGCGGCGGGAGTGGCCAGAGGCAGCCGGGAAATCACGGCTTTCGGCAGAACCGGTGTAGCACAAGCAGGCACCACCGCCATTTCGCGCCACTCCGCGGACGGCCAGCGCCAGGCGCATGCGCAGGGCAAGGGCAGGCCGAGGGGCGTGAGGCGCGCCCCCTTCCCGCGCGTGCGCAGGGGCGGGATGGGAGCCGAGCATGCGCAATGGCTCCGACGCAGCCTTTATATAGGGGCGGGGGGACCGCGGCGGCGCCGCATTGCAGGCGGCAGTGGGTACTATGGAGCGGCAGCTGTTTTGCTTTCTCGGGCTCCTGGCGGCCGGTAAGCGGCCCTGCCGGCACGGGCCCCCGCTTTCCGCTGTCTTTTCTTCCCTCTCACGCTTGGCTCTGAAGGGGTACAGGGTGGTGTTTCCTCTGCAGCGGGAGGGAGCGGGTTGGGGGCGCGCTGTGAAGGAGGCAGGGGAGGTGGAGGAGGGAGCCTGGGCCTAAAGCTCTTTATCTTCTCTTCTCCCAGCAGGAGCTGCCGGGCCTGGCTGCAGAAAGCGTAGAGGGAGGTGGCAGCGATGAGGGAGGGTGGCGGGCGGAGGCCGGTGGCGTAGCCCGGTGTGCGGCCTAGCGGTCCCGCCAGTACTGCTGGAGGAGCAGGGCCTGAGACGGGGGGAGCCCTGTCAAGGGTAGCCGTGGGGGAAAAGCTGTATTCGGGGCGGGAATCGCTCAGGAGTGTCGTTCCTGTAAACGCGGGGAGAAAGAAAAAGTCCGTGTGAGAAACCAGGCTTTGCCACTGCTGTCACGGAAATTATTCCCTGATGGCACCGTGGTAACGCTGGCTCAGTTTGTGTCCTCTTCGGCAGTAATCGGGCAGGTGTATCGCCTCAGAGGGGCAAATAAGAGCAGCAGTCGGTAGAAACTCTTTTTCTATCAGCAGCTGTATTTATCTTCGGCACTTCGGGGATGGATGTTAATCCTCTTTCAGGTGGAAAGCGATAGCTTTTTCTGTTTGTGTGCTTTTAGCAGCCCCCTTTCATTAGGGTCTCCGGCTCCCCATGGAAAATTCCAGTAATGTTGCTTCTCGCTGCCTTGTTGCCTGTTGTTGCTGAGGTGCAGGTGGTGCCAGTGCTAATAATATTCTGCCTTTAAGGATGAGTGGTTAGAAAAGGTGATGCTCAAATTTTGTGCTTTGCAAGGAGCTAGACAGCTACAGAAATGATTCATAGGCTGACTGGAGAGGTGATACACCTTCGGATTGTGTCATGGAATGGCTAGAAGCTCCTAAACTGAACAGTGATACACACGGTTTTTTGGGAGAGTTTTCCTTTAGATAAGACTATTTTAAACCAAGAGCTTACTTGCTTATGACTTTAACCTGCAACAGATCACAAGCCGACTTAAAAAAAAAACCCAAAAAACAAAACAGTCTGGCAGGCTGTTTAAAAGCCACAGGAGTAACCAGCTGGCAGACTGCAGTAAATTATGCTGCTGAGATCCTGTATGAGCCTAGTGGAGTCTTAATATACTCATAAGTAGACGATTTAGTGGGTAATCTCAGAGTGGGAAACAAGGAAGCAGGTGTCAGCTTTCACTCTGTGTGTTTGCTTTAATGATACATTTTTTTGTCTGTTCTGCAGTGAATTAGCTGCCATCAGTTTCTAGAAATTGGGACGGTTTCCAATTGCTAAAATCCTTGTAGTTTCTTGTGCTTCAGATGTAAAAAGGATTTTCCTTGAGGTATCCACCAGCCTTCCCATTAGAGCATTTAGGGAAATCGTGATGAGAAACCAGTTCAGCAATGAGAGATGGCTTGGGCTACCTGTTAAAGGCATGGGTATGCAGCTGAGCATAGCAGGAGACTTGTTAGGCCTGTTTTTCTTTAGGAAGTCACTTTTAATACAAATAAACACCTGTCTTAGTTTTTTTTCACTGAGATTCTGTTATGAATACTAATTGACTCACCTATGACAGCATTGTGCAGATTTTTCTCAAGGTTTTTGCTGTGACAGCCTCAACTAAATCAACCAATGAGCTGTATCGAAATCCAGCCACCCTTGGCATACCCTAATGGAGTTACTTGGCTGGCTTACAGCATGGCTGGTAGGCCGTGAGGGTTTTTGGTTGACCTACTTACAGTGCTTCTGTGCATCTTCCCTTTAAAGGAGGCACAAAGGAATTAAAACCAAGTGTACAGGGGCTTTGGATATCTTTGGTTATTGCTTGGTTTTGAGACCAGGAGAAGGAGACAGGCAGGGTGCACAGTTAAAACTGAAACTAATTTCTCTTCAGCTGATTTCCCCCCCCCCCCCTTCCTGGTAAAATAAACTGAGTGGAAAGCTAAAAGTTGAGGATGTGATTACTTCACCTGTCTTTAAAATAGTAGTCTTAGTCTTCATTCCAGGATTTTAAACTAATATGTAGTTATTCTAGCAAGTGCTGGTCAGAAGAACATCTGGGGACAGGAAAATTGAAGGCTGAGAGAATCTGATTTGAATTTTCTGTAGGATGTAGAAAAAGCAGAACTCAGATGATATTCTGTAGTTTCCAGGCTTGTACTGGTTAGGAATGGTTTCTAACAACAAAAAAAAAAAATCCCCAGGTTGGTGCAGCCCACCAGTGCAGGTTAAATTAGGCAAACAGTAGAAGTTGTCTTACATCTGAAAAACCTACATCCTTGTTTTCCTAGAGGAATGATAGAGATTGTTGTGCATATGGAGTACCTTATAACTGGCACATAGCGAAGCGGTGCTTGATGGTGCCCCAGTCATGTGGCTTGTGTAAACCTCCCCTTGCACAATCTCTTCCTTGTTTTGCAAAAGAGTTATAAATAGAAAGAGTTGTTCTTGGTTGTGTCTGGAAAAGCTGCAGGAGCTGTTCTGCCTGGTCATGGTCACCCTCTGCAGAATGCGCAACTGCATCTGCAGAGCTGCTGGAGGCATACGCAGCCTTTTTACTGTCTCAGCTTGTACTGTTCAGCTTACCACAAAGCAGCACTTCTGGGAATCTCTGAAAACAGAGATGATGCAGAGGGTGGAACAGCAGAGTGGGAGCTTGTCAGCAAAACTGAACCGTGCCTCGGTCAGGTGACAGTGATGTCAGCTGGGACACTCCGGGAGGTTGGGCTGTGTTCTTCCAGGGAGGGTTTTCTGGTGTAACATGCAGGCAGATTCTTTGTGTTTTTAGGGGGAAGTTGAACCAGTTACTGCTGGCTCCCAGTGGGTTTGTTTCCGTATCTTATCTGGATCTGATTATTCAGAGCAGATTTGGGGCAACACCTTAGAACTACCCGGAAAAAAAAGTCTGTGTTTGCTTTTAAGCATTTACACTCAGTCCATTTTCTGTTTATATCTTTTAATTTATGTATCAGTTTTTGTATGCAGTTAGTTTGCTGCTGTTAAGATTTCTGAGTTGTTGCAAGTTAAAAGGAGTACTCATGTGTTTGAAGTGTGTACATGTATACTGAGACAGTGTTTTTCTGTTTATTTGGTCAGGGAGCAATGTTTAATTTCAGATACCAGTATTTTTTTTGCTCTTAGTCTCACATTTACACTATTTACTCTGACTATTTTTTTGAACTTTGTCCCTTACTTCTGTGAAAGTCTGCATGTGGAGAGATTTTCCTGGAGATGCAGATTAAGTGAAACCTCTAGTGAGATTTCAAGGCTTATTTTTGCCAAATGGAACAGTTTAAAATCCATTGACTATGTTTACATAAGGATGCAAATAATTACTATAGAGAGATTATGGTATAACACTTCCTTTTCACTGCTGTCACTTGCTTCATTGCTGTACCAGCTGGGTAGGTTATTCCTTCACCCTGTGCACCACAGTTTGCCTTTTCCAGGCTCTCCAGACAGATATCTGCTGTCCTCCTTGAAACTGCTACTTAAAATCTCTTTCCATCCTTCTGGCATGCTTTCTGTGCTTAGCAACAGGAGTCTAGTGTCTTCCATTTCTGAGGGATCTTCCTGATGAGTTATCTTCCATGTCTGGCATTCATTCTGCATTAAAGTACTTCACTGGCAGCAGTGAAGATGACTCTGGCAATATATTGAACAGCCCTTTTGTTTTCTGAAGTTTTTGGTTGTTTCTGGACTTCACCTGAGCTTTGCTGGAACTGCAGTGTCATCTGTAGCTAAGCATTTATCTTCTCTTGCAGACATGGCTCTCTTTATACCTAGCAGTCTTTTCCTTTCTTTGTGGTGTGAATATTTGGTGGCACATCTAGAGTACTGGGTCCAGTTCTGGATTCCTCAGTTGAAGAGAGGCAGGGAAATATTAGAGAGAGTTCAGCAAAGGCTGCAAAACTGCCAAGGGGCCTTGAGCATCTCTATGAGGAGGAAAAGCTGAGAGACCTGGGGCTGTTTAGCCTGGAGAAGAGCAACCTAAGAGGAGATCTGATCAATGATGAGGCCAGGCTCTCTTCAGTTGGTGCTCAGTGATAGGGCAAGGGGCAACAGGCACAAGCTGGAATGTAGGAGGTTCCATCTGAACATGAGGAAAATACTTTTTTTACTGTGACGATACTGGAGATGCCAAAAGGTTGTGGTCTCCTCTGGAGGGATTTCAGACCTGCCTGAACATGATTGTGGGTAATGTGCTGTGGGTGATTCTGCTGTAGCAGCAGGGTTGGACTAGATGTCTGGAGGCCCTTTCTAACTCCCACCATGCTGGGACTCTGTTACATGTTTGCCTGGTGAAAGGGTGATGTTAAATAAGGAATTCATACAGAGACTCACATTAATTCTTTCTGCCATCTATGTCCTCCCTCCAAAATAAAATCAGTGAAGATGGATAGTAATTATGTTCAAAATGTTTAGGGATCTGCTGCAGGAAAAAAATGCTTCTTGTGTCTTCTTGGAACTATCTTAAACTGTATAGGACCCATTGACTGCCAGGTGCCCTTAAACATCCAAATATCTCTTTTAGGTTCTGTCACAGAAAAAAATCTCATCCAGCTTGCTTGGCAACCTGGTAGCAACCTTTGGTCAATGTGGAAACCATCCTCTTGCAACCTTTATAGCAACCTTCAGCAGTTGCTTAACCTGCATCTGGAGTACTGATAGTGCTAGCCAGATTTCATCAATTTCTTCCAGAGATTGCCTGTAATCTCCTAAATTTTTGTGGCTGTTTTACTACCTTGCTTAATCCAGGGGCGCAGCGGACCTTTGGCATGAGTTAGTAGTGTGTGATGTGGTTACAGCTCTGAAGTTTTACTTAAGTGACCAAAGAGGCTATGGAATATTAAAGCCCTTCAGATAACTTGAAGTTGAGGTTAATCCTTGACTTGTTGATGCTTCGTAAGATTCAGTGAAGAGATGTCGATCCCTCTTGACTTCAAGTTAAACTCTTTGCTTTTACAGTTTCCAAAAGAAATGGGGAAAAGATGCTCTGAGCACAGTGGCAGAGATTGATGCCTTCACTTGATCTGTGGGTGTTCCTGGGACGCAGTGAATAATGGTCTTTTAACATTGCAAAGTGGCACAGCCTGGGAAAGGGCAGCCCTGCTGGTGAATACTTTCACATACTTGGCACAAATTAGTCTGTTATAAAGGCGTTAAGAGATGACAACACCTCAAGTTACTTCAACCCCTTAAAATGAAGAGCAGCCCTGTGCTTTTCTTGTCAGCTGCAGGTTAATCTGTCTGTAAAGATGCTGCTTAAACAAGGTTCTCCTCACAGTTAGGTTTGGAGGAGCCTTAAGTCTTCAGTTTCTTTGTGTTAGCTTTGTAGTTCTAGCTGTGTAGTGAACCTGGCCCATGTAGAGTCCCTGTTCACAGAAGCTTATATAAGATGTTAACTTTAAAGCATGGTCATGAAAGGCTCATTAGTAGGTTCAGTACAGCTGTGGAGGGGATTGCTTAAGGCGTTAGAGAGTCTTGGTAAGAAACTCAGGCTGTCTGTCCCTGGCAGAAGACTAACACAAACACTTGAGGGAAGGGAAGGTTATTCTCAGGTAGGTAAGGTAATTACCTGACGCATTTCCATTCTGCAAGGAGCGTTAATGGTTATCCAACCATTGCAAGCTTCCTTTTAAGTTCCTATTTCCTGAAGAGGAGCAAGGAGCTGAACTCTTTCACATGTGTGGCTCTGTAAGCTTTCCAAGTAGAAAAGGAGGTATTGTCTGAGGGGGCTGTCACCTTTACTTCACTGGCTTGATGTTAGTGTTTGCATTCCAGCTGCCTAGTGCTGAGAAAGGAGAACATAATTAATATTTGCTGCTCTGGAAAGGTGTCTGGGAGTAATGCTCACAGCGCTGAAGTAGGACAGGACTACTGTGGGGGCAAGTTGATTGCTGCCCTTTATCCTCACGGCTTTTTAAACTCTGTTTTGTGTGAATTCCTGGCAGAGTCCCATGCGATATACAGTAGCTGTCACTTGTCAGAGCTGCATCACTGATGTTGTGGCGATGTTAGGTTGCTGACTTGAGCCTCAAAGAATAGGTTTCTCCTTCCTATTCTGCTGTTACGCTTCAGCTTTTGAAGTATTCTATGTTGTTGGGCCTCAGGATGCATTTGAGGCAACATTGTCTGAGAGGTGGCTTCTCCTGGCTGTCAGACACAAGTATCAGAGAGGTTGGAGTGGATATGAATATTTCATCTTTTGTTTGGCACTTTGAGGACCTGGAAGTCTGTGCAAGAATTTGAGGATGCCTGTGGGCTGTCAGCTTGACTAGAAGCCCAAAAGCTGAAGTCTTTCACATCCAAAAGAAATGCCCTTTATACAGGGGTTGTGTTTCTACCTCCTGTTCTCCCTCCTCCATTTTTCTCTCACTGCTCAATTTAGGAAAAGCTTGGTGGAGCAAAGACCATTCCTTCTAAAATGGAAGAAGGCAAGTCTCTGAGGCAGTTCAAGAAGGGAAGAACCAGGGAAGAGGACAAGAAACACCCTGGCCCTCGCAGATAAACTTGTTCGGTCCTCTAAAAATAGTGGCTTGCATGAACTTCAGGGAAGGGGGGCAGATTTGGGTGAGCATGACATGTGACTGTTCAGAGCTAATCTACAGAGAAAGGAGAGATCTGTTTAAAAATGGATGACCTTAGATAAAGAACAATGTATAAAATAAAGGGATGCCTGAGATAAGAAGGTAATCCCATTGGTAGCATTAGAAGTCGGGTGAGGTAACTGACAGCACTTGGGTTGCTACTGCGAAATGCCACATGGAAGTGTCATTTTTCTAGCAGCAGAAGATATTTTAAGGGAACAGGCAAAAGAAGACTTAAACTGTTAATTTGGTTGTGGAACAGCACTTGATCTTCATGCACTTCACTGGCACATTGACTTTTGTTTTAACAAGTTAACACATGAGGAAAACTGCTGTTTCATAAGGATCCCTTTTGCTTGTTCTCCTTTTTCAAGTAGTGGGATCAGGAAAGGATTTCAGGCTCTTCTTTTCTGAACCCCCAAAATCTAAATTAATGCAGAATTTGAGTTTTGTGAAAAAACTCAGAAATTGAGTTTTTCCCAGGACAGAAAGATGGGGTAGATACTGTTGCAAAGAAACTGAATCCTTTTGTGTCACATGTTATATAATGAAGATATTTCAACGTAGTGCAGAATAAACTAATAGCTTAACTATATTTAGAGTCACTGTGGAAGGAGAGAAGCTGTGCTTACCGCACATCACATTTGTTTGTAGCTGCTTTCTAAGTTGTGCCAGCAACGTGTGACCCTAACAAAGACATTTGCCTGGTCACTGTCTGATCAGAGAGATCTGTACTGGAAAGATCAAATGTAGAGCTCTCTTTGCAGAAGGAAAGAACTTTGCTAGTGTCCTTTAACTGACAGGACACTGCTATTCCTCCATTTTCTGTTCTGTTTAGGTAACTCTTCATCCTCCTGGCACAGCTGATTCACGTTTCCTGAATCTGGCTTTTTTTGATTGGAAAAAAATTGATGCTTCACCTTACTCTGTTGTGTGGGAAGGAGGTCTTTAGTACCAGTGGGAAGTTTTTTGGGAAGCTTACTTGCACCTTAAAACCATTTTTGCATTACTCACTAACTTAACAGTTTGATGCTTCTCATTGTTTGCTGTCTCTGCTGATCTCGAGCTCTGCTGTAGAGGATTACAGGTAACATTTGTGTCCTTACACATTCAAAGTGGCTGTATGCCCTTTGAGCAGAATCTGAACAAAATATGGCTGTATACACCTCATTGGAGGAGTTACTCCTTTCTTCTAAACTGGTGAAATGTGATGCATGGAAGCAGCACAGAGAAGCATCAGGTACTTCATGTACTATCAAAAATCAATTCAGTTTTAAGACTTTTACCTTCTGAACAGAATTGTCTGCAACCTCTACTCTGCTCTTCTCAAAAAGGTCTCAGAGTGCTGCCTTGCTCTTCATTGTTTTTTTTCTGCCTCAGTGTTGTAACCTGGCATAACCCTGCTGTACTGCTAATACCCCTTGCTGTGTCCTGGCAGGCCAGGGCATGAGTGACTGACACTGTGTGAGCATTTGTTTGGTACAGAAGCCATACAGCAGGGAATTTGTTAAAGATTTGCTGCCCAAACACCTGATAAACATAATATGAAGCATAACAATTATTTTGCCCTTCACTTTTAGCAACCAGGTCAGAGGTTGTGAGGGCCAAGACAGACTCTTAAACATTCTGTTGAAGTTGAAGGTGGATCTGAAAAGTCTGAAAGTAAAAAGCCAAACAAAACCTGAAATTTTGTTGGGAGCTTGATCAAACCAGTGCAAGTTATGACATGAATTCCTCTGGATTTTAATGGCTTCTTAGATCAAGAGTTTGAGAAATTGCTTGAAAGAGGAGGCTCTGGGGAGATGTAATAGCAGCTTTCCTGTACCTGAAGGGGGTGTACAAAAAGGATGAAGAGAGACTGTTCACAAAGGCCTGTGGTGACAGATTGAGGAGCAATACCCTCAAATGAGAAGGGCAGATTTAGATTGGGTATTAGGAACAGGTTCTTTACCATGAGGGTGGTGAAACACTGGAACAGGTTGCCCAGGGAGGTCGTTGTGGGACCCCATCAAGGTGAGGCTTGACAGGGCTCTGGGCAACCTAATCTAGTGGAGGATGTCCATGATAACTGCAGGAGGGTTGGACTGGATGACCTTCAGAAGTCCCTTCCAACCCAGACCATTGTATGACTCTGTAAGAACTATTTTGTAGTTTCATGGTTTTATAGCTTTACTGCATTTTTCAAACAGAGAAGGTAGTGATTTTTCTTTTAGTTATAGAACTGAAGCTGTAGGTTAAAAGCTATGCTTGTAAATAGTTGAAAACCCTGAATTCCATTGTTTAAAGTCAAAGATTTGCTTGACTTGAGCCAGAGCTTGGCTCTGCAAAGTCCTCCCACCACCCTTATCTGAAACGGACGAATGACTCCTTCAACCAACTGTGTAGTTGGTTATTGTCATCCTGCCAGAGCTGACAGCTTCTTGGCTGACCAGCCTGACTTTGAAACTTAACTGTTCTTAGGGCTTCCAGATCAATAGTGCTGTAAGTTAAAATAGGCCATCTACAAATATTTTGCTAGCCATACTGTGTTAGAGGGCTTGAAGTCTTTTAAGCAGTCTGTGTGTGCTGTCTGGCTGAAGAATAATAAAGAATACACAGTCTAGGCTTTTTCCTGGGAGAGAGCATGGCAAACTTGCAGCTCTTGTCTAGAAAATTATGCATGCAAAGCATGTTTTTTTAAAAAAAAAAAGTCATCCCTGTGTGAAACCCAGTGTAAACAGGTTTATAAACCCATAGCTGAGGAGGCTGCAAGGATGACACCTAGGAAGCAGCATTTATCTAACTCTATTTGATGTGCGGTTGCAGTGCACAATTCAACCATCAAATTGATCCTCTAATTGCTTAAAACCAGGATGCGAGACATGGCAATGTGATTGTTCTTCCGTTGTAACTTTACTAGAAGCATCCTAGGAATCAAGCAGCTTAATTCCTGCTTTTTGGCCCACACTGTAATTTCCCACTGTGGTGTGTGAGCAGTATTGAGGTGAAGATAATGGTTCCTGAACAACAACTATTCAGCTAATAGCTTTGAGTGGGTTGATTTCAGTTTTGGGTTTTGTTTTCTTTACAACACATTTCCTTGGAGCCTTGTCTGCTGTAGGATTTTAAGGAGTGGTTTCTTCATAGTTAATACAATACAGGAAATCTGACTGGTGAAGAACTTGAGCCTATCTACAGGTAGGATGGATTTAGGAAGCTGGGAGAAGTTGGGGATCAGCCCAGACAGCACAATAAAAACAAAGTAGTTTGGAAAGTCAGCTAAAAGATGCATTTGATTAACTTGTTCTTTTACTGATAGTGCAGCTCTTTTATACTTTTGTAAGAAAGCTGTCCAGAAACAATATTCTGTATTTTACTTTGTTAGAGGCTGCAGGGTGGTTCCAGATGGGGAACTCCCAGACATGAGGACTTGGACTTTTATTTCACCCCACAAATATTTCTGCATGCAGTTGAACTGACTAAGAGGACATAAAGCCTAAATAGATTTTTAATAGGTTTAAAAAACAACCTAATGGAATATGTTTCACATTGTGTCCCTTTTCTGCTTTGATTTTCTTGAAACTTTATGGTTGTTGTTTCAGGCTGCACCTGGCTGAAGTCCTCCACATGATGTGTGCATTGTTGTGGCTTCTAATCCAATTGGGTCCATAGGACTTTCAATTGCTGTATGAGAAAAGCGTAATTTACCTGTCAGAAGGAATGCTGACAGCAGTTACAAGCTAGATGTGGCTGCTGGTGTGGGGTTGAAGTGTGACTGCAAGGACAGTAGGACAGGAGAACAAGTGGGTTATAACTTTGGATGTCAGCTGCCTGAAGTGTGAATTTCTGGAATTTCAAGTAATTTGGAAGTTTGTGTGCTAACAAAAGTGGGGGTTGGGGCTACTTCTGGTGGTTTGGTTTGGGGTTTGATGGGAAAAGATGGATGGTGGGGGGAATAGACTGCTGAGATGCTGAGACTTGGACGCTTCAATAGGAGAGCTCAACTATTGTGGTCCTTTGGCTGCATTAGCTGTATTTGGGACTCATTTTTCAGGTCAGAAATTGCTGGACTACAGTGTGATTCAAAATGCTAGCAAACCTCATTGGTAACTGGGGAGGTTGTGGTTGTGCTGTACAACATGACCCTGCTTGCCATGGCACGGAAATCAGCGTGCAACTGAAAGGCCATTTCTTGTTTTGGCAGCTGTGGCAAGCCCTCTTCTGTGGCAGAAGGAGTGTGTGAAGGGCCCTGAGGTGTGGTGTCAGAATATCCGGACAGCGTCGCAGTGTGGGGCGCTGAAGCACTGCCAGCAGAATGTCTGGAGCAAGCCTACTGTAGTAAGTATTGACTGCTGAGACTCCTTCCTGCCTGCAGATGAGGAAGCTGAAGATATTTCAAGTCTCTAATCAGAGCAAAGTACTATATCTGACTACACCTTCATTTGGGTGCTTGATAGAAGTTATTTTCCACTCCTCTGCCTTGCACAACATGTTTACTGACTTCTCCTGTGACCTGTTGTACAACTACCCTGTATGGAATGGAGCTAGTGGGTTTCAGACTCCAGCTTCCCTTTTATTAAACCCACTCTGAATTCATAGAATCATAGAAATGTTGATGTTGGAAGAGACCTTTGAGGTCAAGTCCAACTGCTCACCAAGAGCTCACAATCCCACCACTACTGCGAAGCTACTACCACTAAACCATGTCCCTCAGGTGTCATTTATATATCACTCCAGGGCTGGTGACTCCCACTTCCTTGGGCAGCCTGCTCCAATATTTGATAACCCTGTTTATAAAGACATTTTTCCTAATATCCAACCTGAGCCTGCCCTGGCGCAACTTGAGTCTGCTTCCTCTTATCCTGTTACTTGTTGCGCATGAGAGGAGACCAACCCCCAACTTGATCCAGCTTCCTTTGAGGTAGCTGTAGAGGTCAGTGAGGTCTCCATACAGCCTCCTCTCAGAACCTTTTCTGATTTTTAACCTGATCAATGCCAAACTGGCAGGTTTTTTGTATATAAAAAAAAAATTAAAACTATGTGATCCTGCTTTGGCCAGGAGTGTTAGACTCAATGACCTCTGGAGGTCCCTTCCAACTCCTAAAATTCTCTGGTTCTGTGATTCTTTAGCTTGTTCTCATAAGGTAATGTTCCTTAAGATACAGCTTATGCTGAATTATGTAAGGTAACATTTGTACCATTTTTACTGTCATACATTTAGCATGGCTTTTCAAGTTGTATTTTCCTGTGAGTGCTACTTTGCTCTAGGTGTAGCTGTAGTTTGTGGTGGTGGTCCAGAATTTTCTATGGGGCAAAAAGGCATTTTATTATAGATGCATTCAGACCACCTTAGATAACTGTGCTGAGATACGCTTCAGTGTGTGGAGAGGCAGGGAAAGGAAGGAATGTCAGAACAGCAGAGCATGACTAAAAAGAATGAAACTGCCTGGAAACTTCTTGTATTTCTAGTAAGTGTGAACTCTCTGGATGCTAAGATAAGAGGGCTTCTTCGTACCATGTTTATTTACTGAAGAAAGTGGAGCTGGACATGCTTCAAATAGCCTTACTCATTATTTAAAATCACCTCATCCCATCTTCTTCCTTCCTTCATTTCAGTTCCAAAAGTGTTGCTTGTTTAGGTACTTGGCTCTGTCTCAAAGTAACTCTTGACTTCTCTCTCCAGAACAGTATCCCCTGTGACTTATGTAAGGAACTGGTGACAGTGGCTGACAAGGTTTTGAAGGATAATGGCACCGAGGTAAGCAGAGCTCCCCTTCTCTTTCTCAGGTAGGCTGCCTGATATTTTCCCAACCTAAGCAGCAAGTGTTGAAAGGGGCCAGAGTACATAGGAAAAGGCCTTAGGACAGCATCTTCTAGTTTAGAAATGAGCAAATTCTGGAGCCTCTCTAATATCCCTGATTGACCATAGATGCTTAATGAAATTAATCTTGCACCAGTAGGGGCCATCAGGCTCAAAAGGTGGGATACTACAGTCAGTAGAGATGGATGATAACACCAAATGGACATTATTTCGGTCGTGTGCACTTCCTTTTTTCTTTTTTGAGTGTGGAGGTACCTTGTATAAACAAATTGTCCTACTAATCCATAATACTTCTTCCTCTTAAATGTTCATTGCTGGTAAGACTGTTGTGCAGGCCTTGCAAGCAGGATTTCATGTTTTCACTTTGGCATGACTCATCCAAGGCCCAGAACTGGGGCAAACAGACCTAAAACCTCACTCTAGATTTGCTTGTCAACAGCTTTGTTGTACATTTTGGGACTGAGAAGAGCACTTGAGAGATGTTTTGATATGCTATAGCTAACCTCATCTTTTCCAGGATGAGATCCGCTCTTACTTGGAAAAGACGTGCGAGTTTCTTCGTGACGAAAGCCTGGTCTCTGAGTGCAAAGAAATTGTGGATTCTTACCTACCAGTTATCATGGATATGATCAAAGAAGAACTAGTAAGTAGATGACAGTTTGCAGCTGTTGGAATTAAGTCATGCTTCTGTTGATGCCTGAATTTCTTTTCTACGTATAGTGACGATCCTTTTAATCCCATACGGACCAGTGGTGTTGCAATTAATGCTGTGGATCTGAAGGCTGCTTCCTTGCTGTGAAACATTTTTCCCTTCACATCATGTTTCAGCTGGCTGACTTTACATTTTATATGAAAGTGTCATCAGTCCAAGCTTTATGCATGTCTCTCCTCTCCCCTAGGATAAACCTGAAGTTGTGTGCAGTGCCCTTGCATTGTGCCAGTCCCTTCAGAAGCACCTTGCGTCAATGAAACTTCAGAAACAGCTCCAGTCTAACAAGATACCAGAACTGGACTTCTCTGAACTGGCATCCCCATTCATGGCTAATGTGCCTCTTCTCCTTTACCCTCAGGACAAACCCAAGCAGAAGTCTAAGGTAAGGGTGCAGAACTCTTCTGATGTGCAAGACAAGTACATGTTTTATAGCTCCAGGGCTTCAGTGCTCCTTTCTGTGAGAATTTTCTGATGATTGCTGCTGAGGCATTGTTGTACTGGCCACAGATTAATCTGATGTGCTTTACCTGGGTCACTGTCTCCTATTGAATTTTGTGCTGCTGCATACAGACAGTTACCTTTTTCCTTGGCCTGTGGGTTTAAAGCTAAGTGAAATGAAAGCTGCAGCTCCTGTGAACTGCATATATCATCTTGGATCAACAGCTGCAGTCTATAAAGAAGAGTCCTGTGCTGTGGGGTTCCCATCCAGGACTGTAGTAGTCAAGCAGGTCTTACTGGAAACAATTGCTTCTGAGAGCAAGTTTGGCACCAGCATTTGAAGGAGGATGAACTCTGACATTCCATGTAGTTTGCTAGTTGGACTCTTCAGGGGAAGCATTAATCCTTGTTTCCAGAGGTGGCAGACTGGATCAGTAAAGAACAAGTAGTTGACAAAGGGGAGTAGATGTGACAGTGAGCTTGAGTAGAGGCCGAGTCTTGATGTGAAGCTTAGATATGGGTGTTAAACAGTTGGGTGGGTGGAGAAGAAGCTGCTGTGGCTTGAGCAGGTAAGATCTACCCCAGAATTAGGAACCTTCCTCCTGTGGTCCATAACAAAACCAAAAGACTTTGTAGATTGGGTATCTTGACAGTTATCTCGGGTTTCAGAGCCAAACGGTTATCTAATCTCCATCTAGTGGCTGATGCACATACCAGCAGCAGCTTGTCAACTCGTTTTAGCCCAGGCTTTGGAGTAGCTATCATAGATGTTTGTTAAAGTCTACAGCTGTTTTAAAATAGATTTAACAACTTGGTAGTAACAGAAGCTTCCAAAATGTGTTATGTGAAGATATTTCAGTGGGAGTTTCCTTTTGACTCTTTCTCCAGGGAAGTGGGGATGTGTGCCAAGACTGCATTCAGCTGGTGACCGATGTTCAGGAAGCTGTGAGGTCAAACTCCACTTTTGTCAAGTCTTTGGTTGCTCATGCCAAGGAGGAGTGTGACCGTTTGGGACCTGGCATGTCTGATATGGTATAGCTGTTTTAATTTTTTTTTTCTTAAAAACTATGTTCTTATATGCAGGCATAAAACACTTTGTACAGAGCCTTGGTCCTCTCAGTGTAATCTGTTTAATAAAACCAAGGAGTGTGCCATGTGTGGGATGCGTTACACAGGATAACTGCAGCAACACTGAAGTCAGATTTCTGGTGAAGAAAGTTGAGTGGGGTGTGTGAGACTGAGGAGGAAAAAAGGCTCAAGGTTGCTGTTGGCCCTTAAGGATATTATAGAAATGATCTGGGAGGGTGATGTGGTCATATCAGTGAGAGGAGTTGCTCATGCCTGGAGAGAAAGAGGGAAGTACTCAGCAGATAAGTAGCTGTGTATGCAGTGATTGTGTAACCCGAAGTGTCATCTCATATATATGGGATAAGTTCTGGAAGATAACAGAATAGTTAAGTAGAGCAAGTAAATGAGTACCTTGAGATATATTTAGAAAATTCTTAATTCTCCAGCTGAAGTGGTTTGATATTTACATGACTTTATTTTCCCCCTTCCTGCAGTGCAAGAGCTATATCTCTGAATATTCTGACTTGGCTATCCAAATGATGATGCACATGGTAAGTTCAGGTGCATGTTATTTGCTCTCAGTTCATTTTTCTGCTTTGTGTCGCTAACTTACTTGGAAACAGGAAATGTTGACTGCAGTGAACATCTACTGAGAGCCTCGTGCTCTGTAAGTGGAGCTTGGCATTTAATAGGGTAGTGACTGGTGTTGAGATCCTTTCTTTAGTGCTTTCCTTTTCTCTCATGACCATTTCAGCAGTGCAGAAGGCACTGCTGAGACACAAGGTGCATTATGTATATTCCTTTATCTCAGTCCTATGCTGGCATCACTTCCCCCTTCCCATTACATACTGTGCTAAGAATATTAGAGTTGGGTTTTGGTTCAAGTGTCAGAGATAATGTGGCAGTTTGAAGGAAGACTGAATGTCCTTCTTCTGCAGTTGCTATCTCAAGACCACTGCTCTCTGGGCTCATGATAGGAGCCATGGGAAATGAGACAAGCTGCACCATCTCTGGTTTTCTGCAGCAACAGGCAATAGATTTTACCTCTGACTACTTCCATAGCACCTCTTTTTATCCAGAGATCTCAAAGTCTTCAGAAAAATGGGTAAGCCTTTCTTTGGAGAACACAGTGCCACAAGTAACTTAAGAAATTATAGGTGAATTAATGAATAGAGTATGTGGCTGATTTGAGCCTGCATTTGGCAACACAGTGGCCTTGCTTTGTTTCCAGTTCCTAAAGGTGGCTTAGAAGCTTTGAAGCATTTGAGAGGGGGAAGCAAGTCTTTGTTCCCACAGCAGTTAGCTTGTCACTGTAAGCATTACAGGGCAGTGTGATGTTAGTAGCTGAAACTGGAATATGACTACACCTTGCATCTGGCTGAGTGTTCAGACTCTCTGGAGCTAATCTTCACCAGGATGCTCTAATAACTTCACGTGAATGATGCTGATTAGCATTGTGCAATTAAACGTGAGTTGCTGTAGCACTGCTAAGGATCTTTGGGGTGGGGATGTATTCTGTCATCGTGGAAAAAGTATATGCAGTGCCAAGTGCTTGAAATTTTTTTTTCTCTTAACTGTTACTTTTCTCCTTTCTTCCTCTGTCTCCAATCTCCCTTGTCAACAGAAGGATCAGGTAGGTGAGCAACTTGCCTGTGGTGATAGCCTGCTTGTAGTTCACTTCTTGCTCTATTAGCTGTGTACATGGTGTGATTGTACTTGGTGTTGACAGATACAAGGGATATTTATGTGATTAAAACACAGAGACTGTAGAGTTAGTGGATCAGTCCTCCTTCCAACTCCAGATACCAGTCAGTGCTCCTGAGATTTCGTTTGATTTTGCAGAAAACATGCTCACTTGTATACAAGTAGGATGGATGTGGTAAAACTATGCCAGTGGCTCCTATCAGCTTTTGGTTTGAGCTCAAAAGGACTTAAGTAAAGCTATCCCTGGATCTTTTATTGATTAACCTTTAACCAGCTAGGACAACAGTATAGATATTTTGGAGTACATGAACTGAAAAGAAGATGCAGGAGGCCTTTTAGTTTCCTGCTTCCTAGAACTAGTTGAACTATTAGTTTAAGCAGCCCTAGGAGACCTTGTGTCTGTCATCTCTCTGCAAGAGAACATGGTGTGTATGTGGGTGTTGCTTTAACATTAATACTTGGAAATGCTTCTTACAATGCATGAACCAAAGGGCTTGACTTAAAGGTACTACCTGGGGTAGTTTGAAGCAGCACTGTCTCTGAGAATGCCTTTGCCTGTGCATGAGGTTGTGGCATGATGTATTAACTGTTGCATAAGCCTCTACTGTAAGAAGCTTGATGCCCTGGTGACAGGGAGGATTTCTAATTACCTATTGGAACAAAAGTATCTTTTTTTTTTTAGCTTAAGTAGACTTTAGGTGGGAAAATTTTAGTTTTGTCTACTACTCTGTATAGCCTTTCCCACTTGGTGTGGGTTTATTGTGGCCTTCTTAGAGCAGTTTGCCTCATGGCCAGCAGCTATTTTTCCATGTGGTTATGTATGTTTCTGAAACCTTCAAAAAGACTTTTTGTTTTAAAGGCTTTGTTTCTGTTTGCTGTTTTTCCTCTTAGTGTAAGAACAACTCTTGACAGAGTTACTGCAGATGCTGGTAAAAAGGGTTAGGTTTAGATTTTAACACAGTTAACTTTGTTTTTATAGGCTGCATTCAATAAAGTGGGGATCTGTTTGCAAAATGCAGTGTTATTGGATACTTTGAAGAAGGTAGTTTGTGGATGAGAAAAGGAGGCCTTTCTTCTGGGTGCTTGTTTCAGCTTTGGAGTGAACTCTGAGTCAGGATAATTAGCCTCTCCTGTGATTACTTAAAGCTTTTGGGGAGCAGCTTTGTGGATGCAAGTCTTTTGTGATGCTGGTGGCCTGATTTGGTGCTGGAGGCTCTTAAGTCAACTCCTTTTTGAAGGGCTTGCATAGCTCCTGGTAAATAGGGTTTTTTAATGGATGTGGCGTAACCTCTTCCTCTTTCAAAAGGAACTGCTAAATTTCATCTGGTAGTTGTCCTGCCTGTAACCTTATCAAATGCTTTGGCAATAAATGAAGTAGCCATGACACTTCTGGTTGTGTTGGAGCCTTTTAAAACTTTGTTCTCTGTGCCTGCTCACAGGTTCCAAAGAAAGGGGAGAGTCTTCTAGGCTTTAACAATTGCTTATACATCTCTTTCCAGCAACCAAAGGACATTTGTGCCATGGTTGGGTTCTGTTCTTCGGTGAAATCTGTTCCGCTTCAGACTCTGGTGCCAGCTCAAGTGATTCATGAAGTGAAAATGGAAACTGTGGAGGTAGGATGGACTTTCTGTACTCAATGGCTTTGCCTTCCTTTTTACTTTAGTGTGGTGACTAGGTGAAAGATTAAAATAGGAACTTTTACACAGAGAATAATCTAGGAGCTTTTAGACAGAATAATTTAAGGCTCCCTGCAAATAAAATTCTTGGCAACTTCTTGCATCTTTAAAATATCTGTGAAGTAGGGGAGCTGACTGATATGTTAGAGTAGCAAAGCCTATGGTGATCAAAGCTTTAAGGCCGTACTCCAGCCCTAAAGTGGGAACTCTGGATTTTAGCATTAGAGTGCAGCTGCCATTCTAAATGCCACCACAATGTTAAAGGGCAAATTACTGAATTTCAATTTTTCTCTGCATTTGGAGTTATCCTTCAACCTCTTTTAAAAATGGAATATCCCTCTGCATGTGCAGGTGAGTGATCAGAGTTAAAATGCTGTAGCTTGTGAGTTTGGGGCAGGGCCTTAGCTTTTCATGGCTTTAGTGAGACATAGACTGAAGTTTTTATTGTGAAGTCTTCTTTGAGGACATTTAACTTCTGATTGTCAGGTTCCAAACAATTCTCCTCAGGGCTCTCAATTTCTAGGTTTTGTTTGTGAACAAGAGGGTACTCTGAGTTCTGGTTTTAGTCCTTTTATTAATGTATTTTAAAGGAAATAAATTCATGTTTTTCTTCATTCCAGTCACTGTGAAATGGCTTATTTGCTAAATTCAAGTCTTTTCTCATGCAATGTGGGGATTGTAGTCATGCAAAATGAGTTTTCACTCAGAATGGCTTTTTATTGAGACCTTTGTGGCTAGGTTTGGGTTCTGCATGACTTTTTAAATTCGGCTCAAACTACCTAACTAGATAAATGAATTAATGTGCTGCATCTGCATGTGAGTGCTGTCACACTGATCTCTTATGAATTGTCCTTAGATACAGCTAAGTGCTGATAACATTGTTTTGTGTGTTTCTTCTGTGTACTCAGAAAGCCTCAGTTCAAGAGAAAGCCCTTTCCTTGTGTGAAATATGTGAGACCATGGTGAAAGAAGTGACTGGTCTCCTGGAGAGCAACAAGACAGAGGTGAGTGGTAGAAATGGCCACCTCATAGGCTTTGGCTAAAATGGGGCTATACTGGAAGGGAGAGGAAGCTTAATTTTCTTGCTTGTTATCATGAGAGGAGGTTTTCTATCCTGAGTGGGATGGAATGAGAGGAAATGTAGTTACACATTGAGTCAGATTTCTGTTCCTCATTTGCCATGCATCCTTCCTTATGCTTCAGGAGGAGATTGTGCATGAAATGGAGGTGGTCTGCTACCTGTTCCCAAGAAGTGTCAAAGACCAGTGCAAGGACTTCATTGATGTTTATGGCCAGGCTTTGATTGACATGCTGTTGGAGGCAACGAATCCTGAAGCTGTGTGTGTTATGCTGAAATGCTGTGCAGCCAACAAGCCTCCACAGCAGCCAGGTTGGTCATGATGAGTCAGTGGTGGTGCAGAATGAGCTACCTCACCTATTTGAAGACACCTGCTTTAGAGCTTTGTTGATGCTGCCTCCTGTCTTCTCTTTGGGGGAACTACCTAGGTACTGACTTGATTTTTTTTTTTTTTTTTAAAATTTGTTCCTGGGTTTTGTTCTTAGCAGTTGCAGTGAAACCTGCAGATGGCTTTTGTGATATCTGCAAGATGGTGGTGGCTTATGCAGACAAAGAACTAGAGAAGAATGCCACGACAGCTGAAATTGAAGCTTTACTGGAAAAAGTCTGTCACTTCCTACCAGAGTCTGTCAGTGATCAGGTAAAGCATTTTGCAGGATGCAGGCTAAAACAGAATGGGGCTCGTTGATGGTTGGGAAGTGTCATTGTTGAGCTGTTGGTTTTACAGTGACAATTATGCTTACCTCTTTTTTGAGCGTTCCACCTGACATGCTGTCTACGTGCTAATTTTAGGTCCGTCTCTCAAGTGTCTCTACTTCTGCTATAAATGTCCAGGTACTCCATAACAGAGGTCTCTTGTGTTTGGCCACCTCCCTTGATCTCTGGCTGGAGACAAACTATCCACAGGTGCAACTGGGGCTGGCTTGAGTTCAGCAACCTGATCCCTCCCGTTTATTTTCCCTTTACTTGTTAGCACCGAAGTGTAACAGGTGATGTGCAGTAGAGCAAAAAAAAGAGGGAGCTGGCTTGATCTGAGGCAGTCAAGTGACCACCCAGGCTTTGCTGCATGGCAGCCTGGCTCCCAGTCAGAGCAGGGCAGCTAGAGATGAACAGAGAGGGGGATGGAACAAGGTGCCAGAATACTTGGCAAAATGAGAGCAGCACCTCTGGGTGACTTTTTTCATAAGAGCAGTCTTCCTCTGCTAGAGGCTAGAAGGAGTTTAGGGTGCAGGGGGATTAGGTTGTCACACTCCCCATCCTTGGGGGTTGGCAGCCCTTTGTATAGATGGGAGCTTAGGAGAGCCTGGATTGACTGGCTGGGTGGTTGCACTAATTTGTAGTCAGTAAAGGTTTGCCTGGAAATCCTCTTGAGAACAGTGGGTGGGAATAGCTGAAAGTTCTTTTTTTTTCCTTGACACTGATGCTGTTCAGGGGATTAACAAAGTAATTGAAAGTAGGCTGGCATAATTCCAGTGAGACAGCAAAAAGAGACACCTGTTAGGCCACTGCTATCAAGATGTACCTGGAAATCTTATTAGGTGGCTGCTGAGTGTCAGCAAGTGGCATCTCCTAAGTTTACCAGGCATAGAATATAGAGGCTTAAAGCAGTTATGGAGAAGCTGTTGATGGTAACTGCTGGGAGGCTGCTTAATAGCTGTGGTTGGTATATTAATTGGTGCTGTTAATCTCTTTGAAAAAACCAGCACGGTTTTGTGCTTCGGAGATGGCCTCCACTAGAGGGCTGACTGCTACCGATGGGCTGCATTCCTGCCGCTGTTTGTTCCTGAGGGGAACAGGAACTGCTTGGGCTAAGAATGATGAACCGCTAGCACTGTGTTGCTGCTGTCCTGCTCAGGATGTTTGTCTCCAGCTCGTTCAGTGTGCTTTCCTCCCGAGACAGCAGTGATCTCCACAGCTAGAGACTAAGCTTTGCAAATCAAAGCTTGTCCTCCTTGGTTCTTTTCCCAAAGTCTGTCTTCCTTGGTTCTTTTCCTTTTGATCCCTGGCTCCTCATAACCTGTCTACAGCCAGCTGCAGGCAGGTATGAGCAAGCAAAAAAATGGTGTGGAATCATAGGATTGGTTTGGTTGGAAGAGGCCTTTTAAGCTCATAAAGTCTAATCATTAACTCAGTTCTGCCAGGTCATGACTAAACCATGTCCCTCAGCACCACATCTACACTGCTTTTAAATCCCTCCAGGGCTGGGGACTCCAGTGCTGTTCTGGGCAGCCTGGTCCAGGGCTTCACAACCCTTTTGGGGAAGAAATTTTTTTTCTCATGTCCAACCTAAACCTCCCCTGGGGCAACTTGAGGCTTGCTTGCTTGTCTTACTGCTTGCCAGTTGGGAGAAAAGACCAGTTCCCACCTGACTCCAACTGTCTTTCAGGTAGTTGTAGAGAGCCTCCTCTTCTCTGAACTCTTGTCCCAGTTCCCTCAACTGCTCCTCAGAAGATGTGCTGTAGACCTCTCGCCCCACCCCGTCGTGTTGTAATCAGTGCTGTGCTGAGTCTTTTCCCTCTCTAGGGATCTAACTTCTGGTTTATCAGCTTAGAATTTTGGGAGTGGTGTACAGATCTGCCTGCTGCTGAAGAGCATATCTTCCTCTGTAGTCTTAGGCTCTAACAGGAGACTCTCTCCACCTGTGTTACAGTGTGTTCAGTTTGTGGAACAGTATGAACCCGTGGTTGTGCAACTCCTGGCAGAGATGATGGATCCCACTTTTGTTTGCACTGTGAGTATCACGTTGGGCTCAGACTGGGGACTGTGATGCAGCCCTGCCTGTTCCTCCCTGTGCCTTTCAGTGCCTTTCATGCAGAAACTCCCTTGGAATAGAAATTAGCACACTGAATGCTTGGAGATGTGGTTGTGCAAGGTCTGGGGCTCACTGAATGGACAGCTGTCTGACTGCCAGCCTTGTGCAAGCAAAGAGCTGCCAGTGTTTAGCTACTGCTGGGGTTCAGCAGCAAGGTGTAGTATCCTGAACGTGATGAGAGGAAGCTAAATGGCTTTTCTTGAAGCTCTGTGTTTCAAAACTCTGTGAAGAAGCAATTGTGGTAAACTTATTTTCTCTCATGTCACATTCCTGTTCCATGTCTACTTGTTTAGTGTGACTGAGTTGTCAGCTGAGCATGGTATTGTGGGAGATCCTGCAGCTACCTCAATCATGGAAGCAATGTTGCTTAGTTACAAGCTTAGATATAAGGCTGAAGTTGAGATTTCTTGGTTGAAACAGAACAATGCTGACTCTGCTGTTACAGAAACTTGGAGTCTGTGAATCAGCTAAACAGCCTCTCCTGGGGGATGATGCTTGTGTCTGGGGTCCAGGATACTGGTGTAAGAACATGGAGACTGCTGCTCAGTGCAATGTAAGTAAAGCCAGCAGAATTCTGCTTTAAACTCCCTTTCTGCCACCCTTTAAGTGGATGGATTCCAGTTTCAGATGCAAAAGGTGGTTGATCAGAGGGTCTCACTAGCTTTCTTAAACCATGCTTTCTCTTGTTCCTATCCTCCACCCATCTGCCATCATCTCATGACCTGTAGTAAGGCACAGTGTGAACTTTATATCATAGTCTGTGCTCCTGCAGCCATCAGACCCTGTCACGATGTTTCATCAGGCTCTAAAAACTGGTCTCCAGGATTGCTGTGGGCTAATGCTTTCTTTGCCAGGCTTTGATGGCTAAGGACCATCAGTATTCTTTCTTGAAGCTTCTGGGTGGGGTTGGAGGCTGTGTTTATTCTAGTCTTCTCTGAAATCATTTAAAGAAAATCAAAGTTATTTTTGCTCCCAAGATCTTGGCTCAGGATAATGACATGTATAGATACAATCAAAGAATGGTAAGGTTGGAAGGGACCTCAAGGATCATCTAGTTCCACCCCCCTGCCATAGGCAGGGACACCTCCCACTAGTACAGGTCACTCAAAGCCTTGTCCAGCTTGGCCTTGAACCCCTCCAGGGAGGGAGCAGCCACAACCTCCCTGGGCAACCTGTGCCAGTGCCTCACCACCCTCACTGTAAAGAACTTCCTTCTAACATCCAGTCTAAATCTCCCCTCTGCCAGTTCAAACCCATTGCCCCTTGTCCTGTCATTACAAGACCTTGTCAATAGTCCCTCCCCAGCCTTCCTGTAGGCCCCCTTCAGATATTGGAAGGCTACTCTAAGGTCTCCTGGAAGCCTTCTCTTCTCCAGACTGCAGAACCCCAACTCTTGTAGCCTGTCCTCATAGCAGAGGTGCTCCAGATGTACACTTGTTTGGGGCAAGCTGCTTTTTCCACTAACATAGACTATTTTTTTTGCTTGCAGGCTGTTGATCACTGCAAACGCCACGTGTGGAACTAGAAGACCACTTTCCAGTTCTGAGAGATTGCCATGGCTCTTCCATGTGGGCCAAGGTTGGCAGAGAGCTCTATCTCAAATGTCCCTCCTCTCTGCCTCGTTAACAATTTGACCTTCAAGTTCCTTTTATCGTAACTCTTCTGTAGCCGTGCTGCTGTTGAAGGATCAGATCTTCATTGTTGACTTAACAAAAGATATTTCTGATTGTACAGTTTAACTCATTATGCTCCTAAAACTAGTGTGTTGTAGTTCTTAAATGGGTAGGCTGAAGTGGGGTGGTTGTTTTTTTAGGTGCTGGGAAATAATGGCAAAGAAGGTGAAATGAGACAAAGCAATTCTCTTTTAATTAAAAAAAAAAAAATAAGAACAAGATGGTGACTAAACTTTCTCTTTGTAGTGTTGGGAGGGTGAAATGCTTTGCATTTTAAACATCTAGTTGGAAGCTGAATGTTCTCTGTAACCATAGAGGAACTCTAAAGACTTAATACTCAATGAGGGAGTCCCTCTGGCTGGAATTTCCAAAGCTCTACAGATGCAGAGGAGAGGGAGCTTTGTGTGCCCAGACAACTTTCAAAGTAGCTAGCACCTAAAAAGAAAAGATGTGTTAGAGTGACCACACTTCTTCATTTCAGTGCCCACACATGGCTTGTGGTGTTACCATAGCTAAGGAAACTGTCAAGCTTTGGTCATGTCCTTTTGATTTCCTTGGCCTAAGCATGGGTGTTCTGATGTCAAGCCCTGTGCGGGGGGATTTCAGTCTTTTGAAGCATGCTGATGCACTTAAGGAATCCTTCCCATTTTTTTTTTTTTCCCCTTATCCTAGTTGCTCAATCCTGCTTAGTCTCGCAGCTTCCTTTGTGCAGCCAGCTGGGTGCCAAGGAGGTGGGGCAAGCTGGGTCTGTAGAAGACACAAGGGAGAAAGTCAGCAGGGGCTGTGCACATGTCAAAGGGAGAATAGAATGCCTGGGAAAAAAATGGTGGTGTTTTTGTTTGTTTTTGTGGGTGTTTTGGTAAACTATCAGTTTCTTCTTGATCAGTTTTTTCTCTTGTAGCATATTTAGGTCACTAAAACTTCAGAGGTACTTAGATGCTCATGGACAGTTTCATTGCTGCCACCTGCTCTCACTGATGGTCACTCCTCTGAGCAGTTGGAAGTATTATGATGACTTCCCCCCCACCCTGGAGTTCCCATTCCCGTTGGGAATTATCTGAGTAGCCATTGGAGATGGCAGATGGCAAGAGGGGTGGAGCAGGTGTTTGGCAGGTCAGCTGACAACCTGCCCTTCATGCCTCTGCAGCATCCCTCTGAAACAACTTGAGCTTCCAAACAAAAGCCCTTCAAGGCCAGCTGCTACCCTGCCAAGAAGTCAGGCCCTTGAGGTGCAGGGGCCTCAAGAATGACAATCACCTTGCTCGAGGTGGACCTTGCATCCCTTACCAGCATTTCGTGTGGTGTTCTGATCAGGTTACCCTCCTAAAACAGGCACCAGAGTAGCTCTGAAGAGACCTTTGGGAAGGAGGAGCTGGGCAGAGGTAGAGCTTTGAAAATTCCAGACCTGTTCAGAAAGGTGCCAGCAACTGCTACTGTAATCTGTGGTGTCCTGGGTGAGGCTTCAGCAGCAAGCAAAGTGATTTTCATGCAGTATGGGGGAAAACCACTCAGCTGCAGCCTTTTTGCTGCCTGTGCATACTAAAATGTCTGGGCAATACTGGTGTGTCCTTCCTCTTTGCCATGGCTTTAAACTAAAACAAAGCAAGCTAATTTCCCTTAAGGATGTAAACCAGCTGCAGCTTTCTGTCCTGGCAGGCTTGTGCAGTGATTCCAGCAGCATATCCCAGTAGATAGGTCAGATAGGAAATGGGCTCTCTCCAGTGCTGCTACCCTAGAGGTACAGGTTGTGTTACACCACATCTTGTGGCATGCTTTTGGATCTTTTAGGCTGGTTGCTATTCTCTTAATGTGAAACTTCTGGAGGAGGTAGAGATGGATTGATGCTTGCGGGTTGGTGAGGTTTTCATGTTCTTGGGCTTGTAGTAGGGAAGGATTTGTGTCAGGAGAGGTGAACAAGGGGAAATCCTGTTCTGGCTGTGGGAGTCTCTTTGTGGGTGTGGTTTTTTTTT
>WBNM01030674.1:71661-124011 GCA_013399055.1 Ramphastos sulfuratus
AGGAGAGTGAACAAGGGGAAATCCTTTTCTGGGTGTGGGAGTCTCTTTGTGGGTGTTGTTTTTTTTTTTTTTTTTAGCCCTTCCTGTGGCACATGGCACCTGACCCACTTGAGTTGTGCTGGGGACACACACGTGCAGTTGCTTTCTAAAGAACATTGTTTTGATTTTTGCACAAAAGCTTCCTTAATGAACAATAAAAACTCCTGTAAACCGATAAGCTTGTGTTTCATTTCCTTGTCTGCTAATTGCTGAAGCATCTGATTAGCTTCCCCTTTGCTGCAGAGCCAGCAGAAGGCATGTCCCAGGACATCACCGAATGACTTGATTCAGGTTCCTGTCGAGTTGCCAGCACCTCACAGTCTGCATGTCCTGTCAAGCCTTTGCTGAACTGAGCCAGATGCAGGTTCGAGAGGCATCTTGCCAGAGATTGCTGCCACCACCACTATGCTCTCCGCTGGCCCAACGCAATGCTGGTGTGAGGCAACAGCTCCGTGTTGCAATTCTTCTGCTGTGCTCAGGCTGGAGATGAGTTCTTGCTGGAGCTGCTTCATGCCAGATTTCAGTGCTGACTTGCATTTAATGTGGCTTTCCTCTTTGTCTTCATTCCTTGCTTTAGTTTGAATGAAATGCTCTTTAAATGCTGTAAGGTGGCCTTTAAATCCACTTGTCATAAATAGACTGGTTTAATACCTCCACTGCTGCCCTTGTAAGGGTTAATGTTCTGCTGGGTGCAGAGCTCAGAGAATGGTGGTGTCATTTGGCACCAGGACACTTCTCCCACCCTTTGCAGACAAGAGTGGTGAAGGTAGTGTTGAACAGCAGGTTCTGGGCTGGCTTTGACTTCCTGGGAGTACCTGCCCAGCTCTGGTCCCTCCCTCTACTTGCAGGCTGGTGATGATTTTATAATCAAAGTGTAAGGAGAGGGTGTGGTAATTGCCCTGCGTAGGTGTGGGTTCTCACTACTTCTTCCAACCCATCCAAGATTCCTCAGACTGGGAGCAGCACAGGAGAGGAACTAGCCACTGAGGACTATCTTAGGAACAGCATGGAGAGCAAATGGAGTGGCTGGGTGCTGATCCTTTCTGTGTGCCTGGGCTCCTACCAAGGTAAGGCCAGGCCTGGGGGTAGAACTCGAGGAGTGCCAAAAAGACCTTTCTGAACCCCAAAACTTGTTGATAGCTACAGCGTTTAAGCTCCACAGTCTGCTTTGTTCCTCTGGTGGTGGAATTAGGCCAGAGGAGAGCTTGGGAAGGTGGCACCACTGACTGGTTTATGTCTTGCCCATCAGAGATTTGAGTGTTGTGACTTTTACCCTTAAAGGTGATCTTGGGGCAAAAAGTAGTTTGTTCCTTCCTTTCACTGGAGAGCAGGAATGGAGCTGGTGTTTTGCTGGTGTGTGGAAGGAGGGAGGCCAACTGGTGAGACATTCTGGCAGTGATGGGGAGAGGGCTGTTTCTCTACTACTGCCCATGGTGCTGAGACCTGGATCTGAATGTGTGAGCTTTGGGAAGTGCAGGAAGCCATGAAGTTATCCTCGTGTGATGCAGGGATCATGATCTCACCTGAAGGTGCCCCTTTCTGTAGGGGCTATGTATGAGGTACAGGAGTCAGCTTCCTCTGCTGTGGCTTGCTGAGCTCTGGGTAGGGTGGTGAACACAATGTCATGGCCCTGTGTCCTTTGGAGACCTCTCTTCAGTGAGGATTTGGGACAGTCTGAGCAAATTCTGCAGAAGAACTGCTGCTGCTGCTCTCCTTTGGGCACCCCTCACCCTGATGAGAGTGAGAAAGTCATAACTTTTCATGTGAACACAAGGAAAAACTTTTTCATGGTGAGGGTGACAGCTGTGGAGCAGGCCGCCCAGAGAGGCAGTGGGGTCTCCTGCTTTGGAGATGCTCAAAGCCCACCTGGATGCATTCATCTGTGACCCTGCTCTGGCAGAGGGCTTGGACTGGATGATCTTTTGAGGTCCCATCCACCCCCTACCGTTCTGTGGTAACTGACTCATACTCTCCCATCCCCAGAAAACAAAGTGGGAAGAGCCTATTTCCAACCCCCAGCCTTTGCTTAAGGGGAAATCATGTATTCCAGGGGAAGTTTCCTTGGAAAGCAGTGGAGCCCTGCTCTTGGGAGCCAGAATAAAAGCCCTTTTAGAGGGAAGAATTCCTTTTCCACCCTAATTGCCCAGGCCTGGCCCATCTGGCTCCTCCAATGTGACCTGCCCAGGTGTGGACTTTGTGGTGGAGCAGCTGTGACTGTGCACATGTAGCCTGTTGATGGAGGCAGAGATGCTGAGGGTGTTCCAGCTGGCAACGGGCAGAGCAGGAAAGTTCAGCCAGGCTCAGCACGTCTATCCTTCAGGCAATGCCTGCCCTAGGAGCCAGTGGCAGCTTGTGTGAGGGTAGCCTGGTTTCATGGCACAGTGTGACTGGAAAGGCTGTGGGCCCAGGGCCCACCACAAGCCTTGGAGAAGAATTTTGGTGGTGGAAGAGCATATTTATGATGTTGCTGTAACAGGGGTGTGCACCAGGCCGGGAACTGGGGCGCCAGAGCCCACACCACCACCCCCGGGCTTTACATCACAACCTGCTCGCCAGGCTCTGCCGGCTCAGCCAGCATGCTCTGGGGCTCCATGGAATGCCAGCACAGCCCTGCCAGATTTGGAGCTTGGTGCTGGATCCCCCACTGAGCAAAGCCCACTTCTCCTGCAGGGGCCTGACAGACCAGGGACAAGGTCTGACCACCATGGTGGCATGGGACCATCCCTGCCTTGCCCCATGCTCTGTACCCAGGTACCAAAAATGGTGTTATCTGACATCCTGTTGCCTGGGTGCCCAGCAGTGTGAGGTGGCTCTAGCAGGGCTTTGAAATGTAGAGGAGAGCTCAAAGGGCACTGGTTGTCCCAGTTGCCTGCCCTGTGGCAATGCTTTCCACTTTAGGAAGCTCCACCTGCTCTCAGCAGCTGGGCATTATAATTCTTTTTCATTATTTTCTGGCCCTGCACTTGATACTTGAGTTTCAGCTTGAGCAAAATGAAGAGGGAGCATCAAATTGGGGAGGGGGCAGAAAGGTGCAGCTCCAAACCACAGGTCTGTTTTAGGCCAGGTAAATCCATACCATGCTGTGGGCCAGGAGGAGCAGGGAAGTGATTGTTCCCCTAGGCACTGTGTACTAGGCACTGGTGAGGCCACACCTTGAATACTGGGTTCAGGTTTTGGCCCTTTGCTTCAAGAAGGACATTGAGATGCTGGATCAGGTCCAGAGAAGGGCAGCAAAGCTGGTTAAGGGTCTGGAGAACAAGGCTGGTGAGAAGCAGCTGAGGGACCTGGAGGTATTCAGTCTGGAGAAAAGGAGGCTGAGAGGAGACCTCATTGCCTTCTACAACTACCTGAAAGGAGGTTGGAGTGAGGTGGGAGCTGGTCTCCTCTATCTAGTACTTGGTGATAGAACAAGAGACCTGAAATTGTTCCAGGAGAGTTTTAGGTTGGATATTAGGAAAAAAATCCTTTACTGAGAGAGTGGTCAGGCATCAGGTTAGGCTGTTCAGGGAAGTGGTGGAGTCACCATCCCTGGAGGTGTTCAATAAACATGTGGACATGAGACTCTGGGGCATGGTTTAATGGCCATGGCAGTTTTAGGTTGAAGATTGGACTTGATAATCTTAGAGGTCTTTTCCAAGAGAAACAATTCGATGAGTCTATGCAGCTTACCCTGCTGGTACAGCCTCCAGCATGGGGCTGTAAAAGATGCCCACATCTATAGGTCAGGCAGCTCAGAAACAAGCTGTGAAGTTGCTACCTCCCTTCTCCTTTTTGGTGCTGCCCCTCATCTCCTCTGACTCACCATTCCTGTTTGTTCTGATGCCAGGGTTACAAAAATAAATTTCTGTCTCTCAGCTGATGAGGTGATGGAGGCATGCTGCTGCTGCTGGAGTGCTGTGTGGGAAGCCCTGCATGGGAAACCAGGGAGACTCACCCTGCCCCAGGGCTTGCTCCTGCCCTGCTGCTGCTGTCACTCAATGGGGTAATCGGGCCTGAAATGGCACCCACTGAGCTGTGTCAGCGCTTTTGGGAGTGGGCAGGGGTGGGGGAGTGGGTGTATCAAAAGACCCCTTCCCTCAGCCCCTTCATCCCTGAACAGTTGCTGGGTGGTCCCGGGTATCTCAAGCTGCTGCTCCAACATGTCTCATGGATGAGCCAAAGGTGTTGCCAGAATCCAGCATGGAGGAAAAGCAGCATTTGGGGAGAAGCCTGATAAGGGCAGGGCAGGCTGAAGGAGCAGTTTCTGCCTTGGCTTTTATTCCTGCTGTGTGAAGTCATATCTCAGAATCCCAGCGTGGTGGAGGTTGGAAGAGACCTCTGGAGATCAACTAGTCCAACCCTGCTGCTAAAGCAGGGTTACCCACAGCAGCTTGCTCAGTATCACAATATCCAGGTGGGTTTGGATTCTCTCTAGAGGAGAAGACTCCACAGTCAGTTTGGACAGCCTGCTCCAGGGCTTCTGCACACTCATAGCAAAGAAGTTTTTCCTTATGTTCATATGAAACCTTCTGGGTTCCAGTTTGTGCCTGTTGCCCCCTAGTCCTGTCACTGAGTACCACTGACAAGAGTCTGGCTCCATCCTCTTCCCCCCTGCCCTTTAGGTATTGATTAGCATTGATCAAACCTCTTTTCAGGCTGCTCTTCTCCAGCCTAAACAGCCTCAGGTCTCTCAGCCTTTCCTCAGAAGAGAGATGCTTCAGGTCCCTCAGCATCTTTATAGCCTTTGCTGGCCTCTCTCCAATATTTCTCTCTCTATCTTGAACTGGGAAGGCCACAAGTGGACACAACACTCCAGATGTGGCCTAAGTAGGGCAAGGGTGGAGGAGACCTACCCTCAACCTGCTGGTCACACAAGTATCATAGAATCTTTGAGGCTGGAAAAGACCTCTAAGATCAAGCCCAGCCTTCCAAAGATGGCCAGGGCTAGGTGTTAGAAGCTGGCTGCGAATGCTCTGGGCAGAGGTGGTGGTGAGGGGGTGGTGCTTTGTTTAGAAACAGCAGCTGCAGGAGAGTATGCAGCAGAAGCTGTTCAGTTCTTGATGTTCTCCACTTACCCCCCCTGACTTTGAGAAGCAGCTCCTGACCATGTCAGGCAGCAGAGGGCTTGGGCTGTGCTGGCTCCTCACCTTCTGCCTGCTTGCATCCTGGGTGGGCACAGCTTCCTCTGGCAATCACCACTTGCCCCATCGCCAATGCCTCCTGACATACCAAGGTGCCAATTAACTCTCGGCATTGCGCCACCCCACGCCACCGCGCTGGGGCTCCCCAGTCAGGAGAAAATGCTATTGTTGGGAGGAAATAAACCCCATAAAACTCCATTCCACCTAAAAATGGGGTTGCTCAACCATTGCCGGCAGCCATGGCGTGGCTCCCAGGCTGCCGCATGGGGCTGAGCCGCAGGTTTGCAGGATTTATGGCTCGGTTTATAAGCAGTTACCTCCCCAGCCTGTCAAAGAGAGCTGTAAAGCTGAGGGTGGTCCCCAAAGTCACTTAGCTTTCAACACTGGTCAATGATTTAAGCCCAGCCAAGCCCAACTTTGATGGGCCATCGTGTGCTGGATGTCATGGCAGCTGTGGGCCAATCTCAACAACTTGGCTGCCATTGTGACAGCTCAGGGCAAGAGGATGAGGAGCATCACCCTGGTATCAAGATGCTGGTGGGGAGGTTGGGGTGAGGCAGGAGATGGGTTACATCAAGAGAAACGTGGCCAGCAGGGCAAGGGAGGTGATTCTGTCCCTTTACNTACCATTCTATGCTTTTATGATTCTATGGTCTCAGGGTGTCCTAGGGCTGGTGTTTAGTGACAGCTTCAGCACTACCCCATGAAAGGACAAGGGGGAATGGGGAATGAATATAAAATAACCCAGATGGTTCCATCTGAAGATAAGGAAAAAATTCTTTGGTGTGAGTGTACTGGAGCCCTGGAGCAGGCTGCCCAGAGAGGTTGTAGAGTTGCCTGTGGAGAGATTCCAAACCCACTTGGCCATTGTGATCTTGGACAAGCTGCTGTAGGTGACTGTGCTGGAGCATGGGGGTTTGGACTGGGTGATCTCCAGATGTCTCTTCCAACCCCACAGTTTTATGATTCTCTGGTCTCTTCTGCCCCTCTGCAGCCGCAGCCAGCCCCCTCCATGAATGCAGTGAGCGGCCGGAGGATTGGTGCCGTGACACAGTGACGGCAGCCAAATGCGGGGCACTGGAGCTCTGCCAGATCACCGTCTGGGACAAGGCCCTGGGGGTAACCACACCAGCAGAGGGGAATGGAGGGATGCACCCACTGTGCCCCAAAACCTGGGGCCGGGGTAGGGGGAGAATCCCAGTTTGCCCACCATGATGTTGTTTTGTCTGCAGGGGGAGTGACAAAAATGAGTTGGTCCCCCTGTGATATATCCTAGTGCCCCTCAGTGTAGTGATTCTGGGATGGAGAGTTGGGATTTGGGAAGCAATCATCGGGTGTGGGTGCTATGGCAGCACCCTGATGTGGCACATCCTTTTTTTTTCAGCAGAAGGGGATCCCATGTCACCTCTGTCAGATGGTGGTCTCCATAGCGGGCAAGATACTGCAGGACAACTGCACCGAGGTGGGTCATGGCCAGAGAAGATTGGGGTGTGTCCCACACACCACTGTGTGGTGCTCCAACAGGCACCAGGAGTAACTGGGGAAAAAACTGTGGGACCAACCTAGCCCTGAGTCCTCTTCTTATCACCTAGGAAAAGCTGCGGCTCTTCTTGGATAAGAGATGCCAGTATCTGCCCTTCCAAGACTGGTCTGTCAAGTGCAAGAAGATGGTGGACACTGGCATCCTCATTCTTGTCCAGCTGGGCAAGCAAGTGCTGGTAACTGGCAGGGGAGGACTCCCCTGGATTTCCATTTCTTCGTGGTTTGGGATGTCCTGAGGTCTTGTAGAGCAGGAGTAACTGGGGAAAAATCTTTGTGAGATGGAGATGGGGAAGGAAATGACCTGGGGATGGAGACAACCTGGGCATGGAGTGGGGAGCAGGGTAATGAGGCACACCCAGCCTCAAGCCCGCACCTTTCTGCTTCCCCAGTCAGATCCGAAGGTAGTGTGCGGGACCATCAAGATGTGCCAGCCCCGGGAGAACCCCACAGGGGCCCTGAAGTTCCAGCAGCCACCGCCGGTCCCTGAGGGCCATGGTCAGGACTTTGCCGACCTGGTTGCCCCTTTCATCGCCAATGTGCCCCTCCTGCTCCACCCCCAGGACCTGCCTCGTGGTGAGGCCCAGGTACACAGGCACAAGCACAATGGTACTCAAGGATGAGGGTCACCCACCACACAGCTGAAATGGCATCAGACTGGGGTGGCACCAGTCTGAGGCTGGGGCATTGGAGGATGCAAGGTGGGACTAGAGTGATTTGGCACACAAAGCTGCCCCGAATTGCAATTGGCATTTGAATGCCAGCCCTGCAAATCTAGGCATGGATGGCTGGGTTGTATTTTGGAGGGCACCAATGTTTTCATCCCCATGTTGCTCCTCAGGAAACAGAAGAGTTGTGTGGAGACTGCCTGCAGCTGGTGGCTGCAGTGAAGCTGGAGCTGGTGACCAACTCTGGCTTCACCCGGACTCTAGTTGCCCACTTTGAGCCGGTGTGTGAGGGCCTGGCACCTGATCTGGCACAACAGGTAAGGCTGCCAGCATCATGCTGGGCTCGCTCCTCCATGTCGCCATGGCAAAGGCACCTTGTGCAGCCATCTGCTTTCAAGCAGCAGCCATGGGATTGGGCATTGTTGGCAGAGTGGTAGGGTGGCCACCCCTGATGTTGTGTCTCCCACATGCAGTGCAAGCTCTACCTGACTGAATATGCAGCCACGGCCGCCCAGATGCTCCGGTACACGGTGAGCCAAAAAGTGGCTTGTGGGGGTGCTGATAGTGGGTGGGTGGGTGACAAGGTGGACCTGAGTGGCATAATGGAGGGCATCTCATTAGGAAATGTGTGGCCCTACTCTAGTTCTGTCAATTACCCTCCCTGCTTTGTATTCCTAGAAACTTGAGAATGTTTCCCCCTCTCTCTGGTTTGCAATCACTGTAACTCTCTTTTTATTTTCACTCTTTATTGCCGTTCTCTGGCCCCTCCACTGGCAGCTGGCTGAGGTAAGTAAGCCCCACACCCATCACAGGTCACCCTCTGTGGGGAAGTGGGGGGCACAGGCTCACTCTCCTGGAGGTGATACTAACCAGTTTGGGATGTCACTCTCCCCAGGACCCGATGGACCTGTGTGGCCACCTGGGACTCTGCTCCTCCACGTCACAGCTATCTCTCCAGACGCTGTTCACGGAGAAGGTGATGAAGGTTCTGAGCGTGCTGAGGGTAAGTGAGGATGCCTCCTCTCTCCCCCCCCCCCAGTTCTGCCATGCTCCTTAAAATCCAAACATTGGGAGGTGAAAGCCTTATTTCGCATTCTTGTCCCAGACCATCTCTGTTTTTCCAAGGTGGGGAACACCTTTCATGGGGGTTGTTGGCTAGGATGGGGGCAGCTCTGGAGGGGCTTGGCCTGTGCCCCACCACCTTGTCCCAACAGGCTGAGAGTGAGGAGAGGACCAACCGTATGTGTGAAATGTGCGAGTTCGCTGTGAAGGCAGCTGAGAGCCTCCTGGAGAACAATGTGACGGAGGTGAGCCCTGCAGCTGCGGTCTGGGGACGGTGGGGGAGGGCTGGGAAGGATGGAGGGCCAAAGGGCCAGCAAGGAAGGGGTGTTCCCTTTGCCTGCCTTCTCCCGGCAGGAGCAACTGGTGAATGACATCGAGAAGGTGTGCTACATTCTGCCCCACCGCGTCATCGGGCAGTGCAAGGACTTCGTTGACTCCTATGGCAAGGCTGTGGTCACCATGCTGCTGGAGGCCACCGATCCCGCGACCATCTGCTCCGTGCTGCGCTGCTGTCCCCACAGCGGGGACACCCACCGAGGTGAGCCCAGGGGACACGGGTGGCAAACAGGCACCAAGTTCCCTGGAAAGTGGAGTGTTACAGGGGTGCTAACGGCTCCCTCCCTGCGTCCCACAGGGGCTGCCTCGCTGGAGCGGCTGATGGTGGGGGCGGGTAGCTTCTGCAACGTCTGCCAGATCATCATCACCTACTTTGATAACGAGCTGCTGAAGAACGAGACGTTGGCAGAGCTGGGTAACCTACTGGAGAAGGGCTGTGAAATGCTGCCCACACCCTTCACAGGCAAGGTGAGCTGGAGGGGATGGCACTCAGCTTGGTAGTGACCCCCTGACACCCCACCACTGGGCTCACCCCTTTTCTCCTTCCCAGTGCGAGGCACTCGTGGTGCAGTATGAGCCAGCGGCTGTGCGGCTCCTGGTGCAGATAATGGACCCCAACTTCATCTGCACTGTAAGTGCTGGATGGGGCATCCCATACCATGATAGCAGCAGGGTCTCAGGGTGCTCGTGGGGTTTTTAATCCTTCCTTCTTCCACCCTTTTCCTTTTCAATGCAGAAACTAAGAGCTTGTGACTCACCCGAGGAGGATCTCCTGGGCTCAGACCCCTGTGTCTGGGGCCCACAATACTGGTGCAAGAACATGGCCACAGCAGTTGAGTGCAATGTAAGTGTCGGTCACATCCCCCTCCCCTGGGCTGGTAAGGTTCTGAGGGTCTCCCTCTACTATCCCTTCCCATCTCTCCTGCAGGCTGTAGAACACTGCCGACGGCACCTATGGAACTAGGAACCACCTCCTCATCTGGCCAGGCTTGCCCTGCTCTTTTGGTTAAGGATCCTGGACACCCTCCCTTGAATGGGCCTCTGCCTGTGGACAGCAATGGCAGGAGCCCACCAGCCTCACCACCCTGACAGGGTTTTTGTGGAGCCCCAGCCACCTCTGCCACTTTCTTTTTCACCCCTGGGGCTTGGATTTCCCAATCAGGTTATGGGACTCTCACATTTTCAGGACTTGGGGTTTCAGCCGTGCTGTGTTTTGGGCTGACTGCAAAATCCTACTGTCCCTCTTCATCTCCACCCCAATCCCACTCTGAACAATTCATAAGGCCCAGATCCTGCAACGTGGATCCACCCCTATAGGCTGGGCTGATTTCTGCTGCCCAGTCACTGACGGGTTTGGTTGGCTTTTGGCAAGCCCAGCCCTTTGCTGGTCCCTCTTCAAATTGGGGTGGCTTTTTACTGTTATTTTTTCCCCCTCTGGTCACCTGTTAAAGAAACAAAACGGATTTAATTTACCTGCAGTGCCTGGCTTTGCAGGACATCTGCAGGACACTGACTTGGTGTCCAATCAGTTGCTGGAGGTGTTTAGAGATAAAGATATTTTAAATAGCCACTGAACAAAAAATGAGTGACTTTGGGGGCAAAGATTTCCTTTCATGCAGACATCCCTGCTGGGGAGGTCCTGTGCTGACTCAGCTGTGGTGGCACGGGGCAGCTGGGTGCTGGCTTGTCCCTTCCAGCTGTGGGTGGGGGTATGCCCGCAGCGCCCAGTCCTGAGTGGGCACGGGAGCATCTCACCACAAATAAATGCTTCCTGTGACCCCAGACAGTTGTTTACCTCCTCTTTCTCCTGGGATGCTGGCAAGTGGGGAGGGCCCTGGTTTGCTGGGTTCATTTTTGAGATTATCAGTCCAAGAAGGACATTGAGGTGCTGGAGCAGGTCCAGCGAAGTGCAACAATGCTGGTGAAGGGTCTGGAGAACAGGTCTGTCAAGGAGCAGCTGAGGGAACTGGGGTTGTTTAGTCTGGAGAAGAGGAGGCTGAGGGGAGACCTCATTGCTCTCTACAGCTCCCTGAAAGGAGGTTGGGGTGAGGCGAGGGTTGGTGATTCTATGAGAGGAACTAGCCTCAAGTTGCATCACAGGAAGTTTGGGCTGGACATTAGAAGAAACTTCTTAACTGGAAGGGATCTCAAACACTAAACCAGGCTACCCTGAGACGTGGTTGAATCCCCATCCCTGGGGGTGTTTAAAAGAGACAGAGATGTGGTGCTGAGGGAGATGGTTTCATAGAATCATAGAATGGTAAGGTTGGAAGGGACCTCAAAGATCATCTAGTTCCAACCCCCTGCCATAGGCAGGGACACCTCCCACTAATCCAGGTCACTCAAGGCCTCATCCACCCTGGCCTTGAACGCCTCCAGGGAGGGTGTATCCACAACCTCCCTGGTTTAGCCCCAGCCTTGGCAGAGCTGGTTGGACTCAATGACCTAAAAGGTCTTTCCCAACCAAAAATCATTCTATGCGTCTGTAAAAAATTGCTTCCCTCTAAATCCAGGGTGCGGCAACACCCAGGTGGCATCTCATGAAGGAGATGTTTGGAGGGGTGAATTAAGGGACAAAAGGGGTCATTTGCTCTTCACAAGGCAGTTTGGGTGTGATGAAGGCAGGGAGGAAGGACGACAGACAGGTTACCCAAAGCCATAGACAGTGTATTTCTGAGTCCCGTAACAGACCGTGCCCGAAACTCTCCACAAGGTTACGCTTGGAAACAAACCCCCGAACGAACAAACCCGAAAGCAAAAGAGGAGGGGGAAAGAAAAGGGCAAGAAAAGACACGCACGAGCACTCCACATCCAGAAGCCCCCCTCATCGTCAGTCTTTCTCTTTTCTCACATTGCAATACGTTTTGGTAAAGCCAGCAAAATGGAGAAATGTCTTCGGTTTGGGGTTGTCTTTTTGGGTCTTTCCTCTGCTGGGAAGGTGACTTTAGTGCCAAATGGGCTCGGCCTCTCACCACATTGCCCCAGCTCTCCCCAGGCCGGTGGCTGAGGTGGAACTGTGACAGATGCTCGTCCCCAGCCCATGCCTGGGGATGCTGTGGTGGCACCTTTGCTATGCTTTCAGCCCTATCCAGCCTGGACTCATTGCATTTGATTTAGATTCTCTTTTCTTTTATTTTCTTTTCTTTTTTCTTTTTTTTTATTAAAAAAAAAGCAAAACTTTTTTATTTTTTATTTTTAATAAGAAAAATAAAAAAAATAATTAATGCTTTCATGGATAAATGACAGGTGAGTAAAAGCATTCTGGTCCTGAGAGCCCTTTTCCCAGGGCCAAGCTCTCCAAGGCTGCCAGAGCCAACCGCACTGGTTGGCCTCGACTCCTTCTTCTGG
The DNA here is from genome assembly GCA_013399055.1 of Ramphastos sulfuratus. Lineage (NCBI taxonomy): Eukaryota > Metazoa > Chordata > Aves > Piciformes > Ramphastidae > Ramphastos > Ramphastos sulfuratus. The sequence continues at coordinate 83,774 of WBNM01030674.1, forward strand.
GGAAGAGGGGGCCAAGCACCGGACTTGGGGTGCTCCTGGCCCACACCAGGCTCCTCTGGTCTGTGCTTCATCCCTGCCAACCCCGGCTTGCCTAGAGAAGCATCATCACCACCATCGCTCGTCATAACTCGGTGATCTCCAAAGGACTTTCCATGATCACCTCCCTCATCTTGTGCATGGGGGTGGACTTGGCCGACTCGGTGCGGGCATTGTGGTCACTGTAGCCCCCGCAGTCGGTGGTCAAAGTCTCCAGCGAGCGACCTAACACCTTCTGGTCATCCTCAGGCAAGCTGTTGAGGTCAGAGGCGAGCAGCGTGCCCGTGCTGCCGTGTACCACGTGGATGCCATCAGGGCCTTTCAGCTCCACCGGCTGCTTGTGTCGGAAGCGGAGGCTGCCCTGGCTGGGGCTGCGCTCCTCCTCTTCTTCCTCCAGCTCCTTCTGGATCAGCTGCAAAAGGGCCGTGGAGGAGGGGAATCACCACTGCAGTCAGAGCAAATCCTGGCTTCCCCGCCTCCAAACCTCCTGCAATGCTGGAGCCCGGCAGGAGGGATGAGACCCTTCTCTTCTGAAGCAGCCTCAGAGAGTGGTGATGAGCATCGCCAGTGTGACGACGATCTCCACCTTGTGGATCGCTTGTTCCTCAGGTGGGCAGCTTGGCTCAGACACTTGCTGCCAGCTGAGTGGTGGGTCCAGCAGCAGCCCTCACGTCAGCCAAGGCGGGGGGATTTGGGATTGTATGAGGGTGGTGGGGCAGGAAGCACACAAGGAAAAAAGATGAGGAAAGGCTGAACAGGACATGAGAGGAATAAGGACAAGGGTGGGGGTATAAGGGCTGAAATGGGTATGCTATCGCACCACTCTGTTTGCCCCACATTGTGCCCCCCAGGAAGAGGGGAAAGGCTGTGGGAGGAGCTGCTTCTCCCCACACCAGCCCTCCTGCACCAAAACCCTCCATCCTATCCTTTTTGTCTCTAAAACCTGCTGGACCGATAATCTCAGAGGAGCAGAAGGGAGCAAAGATGTCCCCATGTGTGTGCAGTCACTCACAGCTTCTTGACCAGTCTCAGCAGAGAGAAAGAGAGGTGATGGAGAGGTGACGGCAGAGAGACAGGAGAGGAGCCTCCCCTGAGGTAAGAGAAACCAAAGAAGAGGGTGCTGCTGGTGCTGAGAGCCAGGGCACTGGGGGGAACCAACAGCCTCAGTGGAAAACTGTTTGGCTCATTTTGGCCAAGCAGAGAATAGCAGTACCACTGAGCAGTGGGGACTGTGGCTGCGGGGAGTGACTGCAGCCTGTGGGGTTAGGAAAGCACACTGCATCCCAGAGGGCACAGCAAACAGCTCCCCATGCCCATGCACACTCCGTCTACCTCCGAGACTGAGGAGCAGTCCCCCTGACTGGCGGTGGCCTTATGCACCATCCGCTGGGCAAAGAGCTTTTTCAAGCGCATGTAATCATCCAGGACCACCTTCAAGAGAGTGCCCTGGGTGGAGCGGGAGAGAAAGGAGTTACCCAAGGGAGGTGGGATGGTGGGAGGGAGGCTGACCTCAGCCCAGCATTTTTTTTGAGCAACATCACCCTCTGGAGCTGCAGCTGTGAACCTGGAAGTCATAGTAGAAGGAGAGGACCCCTTTGGTGGAGGACATCCACACTCATCACTCACCTTGATGGGTCCCTCCCTCATGATCTGCCCCAGCTTGGCAATGTTGTCATACTCCTGGATGGCTGCCCGCAGGTAGCGGTCATCCTCAGGCTTGGCCGCGGAGGGCTCTCTCCCGAAGGTCCCCTGTGGGAGGAGAGAGCAGCTGAGGAGGTGGCACAGGCATTGAGCATGAGGAGAAATTGTGCTGGTGCTTGTGGCTCACGTGGGTGCGGGCAGGGCTGTTCCAGAGATCAGTGATCTCACTCAGATTCTCTGGCAGATCATCTTCATGCTCTGCCTGCGCTGCCAGCTCCATGTTCCTGCAGAAAGGGTCCAGCCATACTGGGTTGGCCCTGCCCAGGAGAGAGGAGCAGCCATCAGTGTGAGGGAAGAGCAGCAGCATGGAATCACAGACTTGATTGGTTTGGGTTGGAAGGGACCTTTAAATGTCACCTGGTCCAAATCCCCTGCAGTCAGCAGGGACATCTGCAACTAGAGCAGGTTAAAGCCCCCAAACAACCTGACCTGCAACTATTCCAGGAATGGGACATGTACCACCATTCTGGGCAACCTGAGCCAGTGTCTCACTATCCTCAATATAAAGAATGTTCTTCTTCTCTCCAGGCTCAATCTCCCTCTTTTAGTTTAAACCCATCACCATTTGGCTTGTTACAATGGGTCCTGCTAAAAAGTCTGTCTGATCGGCCCTTTTAAGTACCCAGAGGCCATCAGAAGGTCTTCTCAGAGCCTTCTCTTCTCCAGACTGAACAACCCCAACTCTCTCAGCCTGAGGTTCTTCAGCCCTTTGATCATCTTTGTGACCTCCTCTGGCCTTACTCCAACAGGTCCATGTCTCTCCTGGGTTGGGGATTCCAGAGCTGGCCCCAGCTCTGCAGGTGGGGTCTCAGCAGAGCAGAGGGACAGAATCCCCTCCCTCCACCTGCTCCAGGGAATCAGCCAGCAGAGCTGGCTCTGGGCTGGGAATGCACAGTGCTGGCTCATGTCCAGCTTTAAACCTACCAGCATCCCTAAGTCCTTCTCCTCAGGGCTGTTCTTCAGCCCTTCATCCTCCAGCCTGTGTTGACACTAGGGATTGTCCCAGTCTTTATGCAGGGCCTTGCACTTGATTTTGTTGAACCTCACGAGGTTCAAGACAGTTAACATCTCTAACCCCACCCAGAGCCCAGCTTCTGAGGTTGCACTGCCTCCTCCTGTCCTGCACAGGCATGAATTTGGCTGCTCTGGATCCAGATGTGTGTTGATGTGCTCATCGTCTCTGCTTACCCCAAGCCTGGCCAGTAATGACTTTGAAAGGTCTCAAGGCAAGCCCTAGGGCCAGTCATGCCCCACATGGCATACCTGGGCACATACCTCTGCAGAACACCTCCATCTCCCATGCATCCTTGTCTGTAAAGGTAGGTGTCCCTCTCTCAGAAGCACCTTTGTAGGTGGCAAACTGGGAAGGGGAAGGAAGGGGAGAACTCACCCATCGAAAGAGTACTTGTTGGTGTTTGGCATGTCCATGATGTCCATGAAACCTCTGTTCCCTGCGAAAGGCAGGAGTGGGAGTTACAGGGTGGTAAGTCAACAGGCTGAAAAGCAAACCATGGGGTGGCACTTATCAGAGGAGGAAATGAGGTGACCAAAAAAGGCACCAGTGGCATGAGCTGAGATGCAACTGATAATGTGGAGCCTGGATCCTGAGAAACCCCTCACTGGGTAGGACACTTCTGATTTACACCCTTCTGATGTCCCTCATGTCTCCCTGTGTACCCTTCTACCCTGGGCTCCTCATGAACCCTGAGAACCCCCAGCACTGTTTACCTGTGGAGCCAGCCACGATGGCTTTCAATTTCCTTTTGTGCCTGGGAAAGAAACACAAGAAAGCAGGGAAGAAAATAAGGAGGATGCTTGAAAGGAGAAGAGGAAACAGATTTGCAATAACCCTGCAAACTACTCCCGGACCTAGGACAGCAATGAGCCTGGTGGAGAGTGGTGATATCAGTGTTAAAACCACTGTTTTAGGTCACCAAAATGCTCCAGGCTTGGGACTAAGTAGCTGGAAAGCTGCTGGGTGGTGAAGGACCTGGGGGTGTTGGTTGGCAACTGGCTGAAGATGAGCCAGCATGTACTTAGGTGGCCAAGAAGGCCAACAGCATCCTGGCCTGGATCAGCAATAGTGTGGCCAGCAGGACCAGAGAAGTGATTGTGCTCCTGTACTCAACATTGGTGAGGCTACACCTTTCCAGTTCACTTTCAGGCTGCTCAGTCCAAGACGTACATTGAGGTGCTGGAGTATGTCCAGGCAACGAAGCTGGTGAACAATCTAGAGTAGAAATCTCCTGAGGAGTGTCTGAGGGATCTGGGGTTGTTCAGTCTCAAGAGAAGAAGGCTGAGGGGAGACTTTCTGGCTCTCTACAACTCCCTGAAAGGAGGCTGAAGTGAGATGGGAAGTTGGTGTTTCCTCAACTAACAAATGACAGGATGAAAGGAAATGGCCTCACATTGCGCCATGAGGACAACAACTTCTTCACTCAGAAGGGCTGCCAAGCCCTGAACCAGGCTGGCCAGGGAAGTGGTGAAATCCCCATACCTGAAGGGATTTAAAAGCTGTACAGATGTGGTGCTAAGAGACATGATTTAGTGGTGACCTGGCAATGCTGGGTTAATGGTTGGGCTTGATGATCTTAAAGGTCTCCTTCAGCCAAAATGATTCTGTGACTTGATGATATTTTGGGGGAAGAGAGGCAATTTCTGAACCCAGGCTGAGTCTCGCCCCAGAAAATCTGGAGATGCTGATGTCCTCCTTTGCTTTGATGGCACTGCCACACTGGGTTCCCCTGGTTCATAGGGACGTTGCAGCTGGCAGGGCAGAGCCTAGGTGTTACTCACACTGTCCGGTAGTACCAGTTCATGAGGATGAAGAGCATGGCAGCCAGGAAGAGCAGGACAGCCAGCACAATGATCACCATCTGGGAGAGACAGAGGGGCAGTGGCAACCTCTGGCACAGAGCCAGAACCCAGTGGTGGATACCCACTTGAAATTATTTGGGCAAAATCCCTCTCCAGGCCATGGAGGGCCTTGGAGGATGGGAAGGAACATTGCCCCACCTGTAATGAGCAGCCATGTCCAGCCCTAGCAGGGCCATTACCTGCAGAGCTGAGAGGTCATCTGGGGCCCGGGCAGTGATGGCAGGCTGCACGTCTAGCACGTTGTAATTCCTGAAAAGATTCCTCAGCTGCTCCTTATTCTCATCTATCATCTGAATCACCCTAGGAAGAGAAGAGTCGCTTGGGCATCGTGATGTTAATGAGGCTTCCTGAGGAGCCAGTGGGCTGGGTGATGGGTTGGGTGAGGGGCCAGGCGACGTACCGCTCCACGTCCAGGATGCGGTTGGTCTCCTTGTTCACCACGTGGATCAGCAGCTCTGTCTGTGCAAAGTTCACTCGACCTTTCTTGTCAACGTGGAACTATGGAGAGACAGCAAGCTCTGCAGTGTGGCAGAGATGTCTGCTCCTGGGTCATCTCCCGAGGGGTTTTCATGCAACAAGAGACCGTCAAGCATGGCATGGCATGGGTCTGGACCTCTTTGATGCACACCAGCATGAGGTGTATCCACCCCTTAAGAGCTCAGAGGTGCCTGTGATTTATACAGACGTGGTATCCTCAAAGGAGGCCTCCCAAAATGTTTACCTACCCTCTGAAGCAATCCCAAAAGTGGAGGGTTACCTGGACATCATCTGTGTTGACGATGGCGCCCGTGATGTTGGACAGTAGGCTGATGAACTCCTCCTCAAACTGCCTGACTTTGTCTGGGATCTCGTTGATGATGATTTTGACCCGCTGGTCATCCCGCAGGATGTAAATCCCCACAATGGCTGTGTCATTGTGGCCTACCAAGTCAGAGGCCATGATATCCACCACGAAGTAGCCAGGATTGTAGGCTGTGAAGAGGTCGAAGGTTCGCAGGATCCCGTCAAGGGTCCCTGGAGGAACAATGATCACAAGCCCAGGATTAGGGTCTTTGGGCATGGAAAGTGGCACATGGGCTCCTCTGGCCATGGTCCTATGTTCCTGCAGCACGTGTGGTACACACCGATGCTGAAGATGTTGGCCACCTCCTCAGAGTCATTGGAGTGCTGCCTGATGTACCGGATGCTCAAGATGTTGTACAGGACTAGGCTGTTGTTGCCCACATCGGCGTCCACTGCGACCACTCTGATCAGCTCTGATCCCACCTTGGCGTCCGTGGCAACCCCTTTGAGGGAGAGATAGGAGAGGAACCTGGGGCCAGGCTGGCTCTCACTGCTCCTTCATCCAGCTGGACCTTTCCTGGACCACCTTTGCCTCCTAGTGCCCCTCCCAGCTCCTGGCACTCCTTACCTGCTGTGTACTCTGACTTGGTGAACTGAGGGGACTGGTCATTGATGTCGTCCAGAAAGATCCGCACCTCCTGAAGTGTCAGGTCCTCAATGGGGTCCCAGGGATGGGCTTCACTTCCTTGCTGGCCCTTGGGAGGGGACCAGTTCCTCTGGCTGGATGCTTTGACAATGATGGAGTAGAATGGCTCTTTCTCCCTGTCCAGGTCTCGCAAGACTTGCAGCTTCCCCTCTCGGCTCAGCTGGAAGTTACTCTCCCGGTTCCCAGCTGGGTGCAGAAAGAGATCCCCAGTTAGTCTCCTTTCATAGAATCATAGAAAGGTTTGGGTTGGAATGGACCTCCAAAGGTCATTTAGTCTAATCCCCCTGCAAGGAGCAGGGACATCATCCATTAGATCAGGTTCTCCAAGGATGGGGCCTCAACTACCTCCCTGGGCAACCTGTTCCAGTGTTCCACTTGTTCCTAACATCCAATCTAAATCTACTCTTCTCAAACTTCAAGCCATTGCCCCTCGTCTTATCACTGCAGGCCTTTGCAAACAGTTCCTCTGCAGGAACTGCAGAGAATAAGGATTCTAGGCCCCCTTCAGGTACTGGAAGGTTGCTATTAGGTCTCCCTTCTCTTTTCGAGGCTGAACAACTCCAACTCCCTCAGCCTGTCCTTGCAGGAAAGCTGTTCCAGCCCTTTGATCATTTTAGTGGCCCTCCTCTAGACCCATGCCGTCAGGTCCATGACCTTCTTGTGCTGATGGCACCAGAGCTGGATGCACTACTCCAGGTAAGGTCTTTGGGCTTGGCATTTCTGAAACACCACCTTGCCCATTGACCAGGGTAGAAAAGCAGTGACAAGAGGATAGGAACAATGGAAATCCTTGGCAAGGGGTGTGCAGGGACACACAGAACTCTCCATTCTCTCCGCTCAGCGCCTACCTGCTATGAAGTAGTAGACGATGGCATTGGAGCCTTCATCTGCATCCACTGCCCCTGTGACGTTCCCCACCACAGTGCCCGGCAGCGAGTGCTCAGGGACAGAGAGCATCTGGTACTGGGGACTGTCCCTCTGCCAGAGACCCCAGAAGAAAGGAAGGCTATGAGCATTGAGGTGGCTTTAAAAAAGAGTGGACAAATGCCATCATGCTCCCCACCACGCTCCATCAAACACGCTCATCAGCATTTCCACCTTTCCACCCCCTGAGTCCCACCCCTTCCACCCCAGCTCCTTACAGGTGGCCTGATGAAGACAGGTTCATTGTCATCTATGTCATCAAGTGCGACCTGGAGGGGCTGCATTGTCTCATAGGCTGGCTGGCCCTGGTCGCAGGCCACGATGATCAGCTGGGGAAAGAGGCAAAAAGGTCTTACTGGGCAAAGCCACATGGACCAGAAGACAGCACTGAGGTAGGGACAGAGGGGACATCTGGGTGGCGGGGGACTTTGAGAGGGACTTTGAGAGTTTGCCCATCGGGATGCAATTCGCCCATAATCACCCACTTCCTGCTTAAGGTAGGACATCTTCACGACTGTGGCAGCTGATCCCATTCCCACCGCAGACCTTGCATCCACCACCCCCTCAACCTCAAGGACCTTGCCAGGCACCCCACGGGCAGGCTGCTGCGTGGCTCACGTTGTACACGGCTTGCTTCTCGCGGTCCAGCCGCATGGCTGTCTGGATCAGCCCGCTGACTGAGTCGATGCTGAAGTACTCCCAGTCTCTGCTCCCTGCCCCGGTCTTCAGCAGGCTGTAGAGCACAGCTCCATTGAGGCCTTCATCTTTGTCCGTGGCATAGACTTCATAGATGTTGGACCTCAGGGGGATCTCCTGCTTGCACATACACAACTTCTCAGCCCTGATACTGCACGTGAGCTCCTTTCCCTTCCCAACCCCCTCTTGTCAGGGTCAGCAGAGTCCTGCTGCCCAAAACCCAGCTGGGGGCAATGTGGAGCCACGATTCCCTACAGCATGGTGGCTGCTTCATGTGCATATTGGTGACTGGCTGAGCCAAGCCTAGTTTCCCAGAAAGGAGAAACATCTCAAATGTCAGCATGTTGCCCCTTGCTTATAAATGTGCTTGGCACGCAGCAACTGGCTGTTTCCCTATTTTGTGTGCTACTGGGCTTTCTGTTCCCCAAAATCAGCCCAGCATCCCCGTTCACATGTTTGGAGAGGGACTCTTGTTGACCATCCAGCCTCACAACCCTTCTCATGTTAAATCAAGATCTTTTTCCATCCATGGTGGAGATGGTGATTGGATTTTGCCACCAGTAGGCAGTAGCACCCAAAGGACATGATCTTGGTGTGTCGTGACTCCCACTGCCTCTCAAGGAGGTTTACCTCTTTGATGTGCAGAATGGTGCCATTGGGTGGGCGGACGAAGACAGGGCGATTGTCATTGATGTCAATGACATCAACGTGGAGCATGGTGGTCCCCCAGAGAGGAGGACGTCCTTTGTCTGTGGCCACCACAGTCAGGTTGAATCTTTCATAGGACTGCAAGCGCCGCCGGGACTTGATGAGTCCAGTGTCTTTATTGATCTTGAATGCCTCTGGAGAGGTAGAGAGATCACATGTCTGGCTCAGGACACTTGGCACCAGATAAATGATGATTAGAAACCAGTATATCAGCTAAAGCACACCCCTCACTGGTGGCAAATTCTTGTGAAGGACTGATGGAGAGATGACTGCCTCAGGCCAGGGGTGTGGTTGGTCTCAGAATTTTCAGAGCATCCTTATCCACTGCTGTATCCCTGACAATGGGCAGAGCCAAGGGTCCTGCCCTCAAGCCATCTCTAGCCACCTTTCACTTCTGCCCAGACTGGGACAAGGCAGGATCAGAGAAGCCCATGGGTCTCAGGACAATGAATATTCTGCTGTTACACTGACTTTTGCCTGGCTTCCATCAGTCCTTGGTGTGCAGAGATACACTAATTTCAGGCATTATTACTGTCCACCCACAACCCTGTTTGGCTTTCCTCTGAGCTGTGCAGTGAGTTTGCTCCAAAACACACTTGTGCACATAAAAAGTCCTGCTGGGGTGGTGGAGACCAGAGGAGAAGGTAAGTCTGGGCTGCAGGACAAAGGCAGGCAAAACCACAACTCCCCATCTTTGGAAGCATTCCAGGTCAGATTGGACAGGGCTCTGAGCAACCTTCTCTAGTTGAAGATGTCCCTGCTGACTGCAGAGGGATTGGACTAGGTGACCTTTAAAGGTCTCTTTCAACTCAAAAGGTTCTATGAGTCTACGTAACGTGCCACTCCACAGGGAACTGGAAACTCTGGAGCAATAATGAAAGCTTCAAGCTTTTGGTTTTGCTCCTTGGAGCACGCGTACAACTTTGCTCCAAACCAGCCACAGGACATAGGATGTAGGCTTGGGCCCTCCAGTTGCCCCTCACCATAGGGAGAAGCCCCTCCCTGGGAAGAAGATCCCCCACTGCCAGCACCTACCTGCTCCAGGACCCTCAATGCTGTAGGTCACCACACCGTTATCCCCTTCGTCCAGGTCAGTGGCAGTCATGGTGATCACCGATGTCCCTGCTGGCTCATTCTCATAGATGCTGGTGCTGAACTGGCTCTTGCTGAACTGGGGTCTGAAGTCGTTGATGTCCAAGACTGTGATCAGCACCTTCAACAGAACACAGCTGATTGGGTGATATGGGGTGGAGAGGGCCAGCAGCCCCTGGGGACCATAGCCCTGCTGTGACCCTCGACTCTGTTGCTGGAGCACGGTGCCCTTCCTGCTATTGGATTAGTGCTGCTGGCTGAATTCCTGCCTCCAGCAATGGGGCCCAGCACAGCCAAGGTCACCCATACACACTGCAGCACTTGCAGACAATAATGTCACCCTCCCCTGTCCCTCCTGCTGATTCACCCTCGCCACAGAGTCCCCTGCACCATCCACCCCACAGCCCCTGGGTTCATCCTCTCTTCCTTCTGCTTAACTCCTTCCTGAGCCAGCAGCAAACATGCTGGGGCAGTAAGCCTGAGGTGTGACGCCTTCTTGCTGGTGACACAAGATGCAAGAAGGTGCAAGAGAAGGGGGGGGAAGAGGACAGCCCTACCTGCACAGAGTTCTCCCTACGGTTACTGGAGACATCCCCAGGGTTGTCCCTGGCCACGGCTGTCAGCGTGTAGTGATCCTTCTTCTCCCGGTCCAGGGCTGACAGGATGTAGATGTCACCCTGCAGCACACAGAGACCTTCAGGTGGACCTCGTCTGGCAGAGCTGGCACTCAAGAAGGGGCAGAAGGTGAGGTGTGGGAGCAAGGCACAAGGTGGGACCATCTCAGCCTCTCCTCACTTTCCCCACTCTATTCCAGGCTTGATTGGCTCCTTACCGTGTTGGGATTTATCCCAAACTTGCCCTCTCCATCGCTCAGGCTGTACTGGATGAGAGCAAAGCGCCCAGAATCTGCATCCGTGGCCTTGACCTTCAAGATGACTGTACCCAAAGGCACATCCTCAAAGACAGCTTTCTGCAGGCAAAGGGAGCAGGTAGGACTGGTTGCTTCATCACTTGCTATTTTAGCAGGCAGTGGCCAAGGACATAGAGTGGCACCCAGAACAAGATGTTCACACAGAGTACCTCGAGGTGTATTAAAAGGGTAGTGGTTAGTAGGTTGAGAAAGGTTCTCCTCTCCCTCTGCTCTGCCCTGGTGAGGCCACATCTGGAATACTTTGTCTGGTTCTGGGACCCTCAGTTCAAAAAGGACCTCAGAGAACTACTTGAAAGAGTCTAGCACAGAGCCACAAAGATGCTGAAGGCAGTGGAACATCTCCCTTTTGAGGACAGGCTGAGGGAGTTGAGGGAGCCTGAGGGGTGACCTCATTCATGTTTATAAAGATGTGAAGGGTGACTGTAGGGAGGACAGAGACAGGCTCTGCTCAGAAGTGGGCAGTGATAGGATAAGTGGCAATGGTGCAAGCTGGAGCATAGAAGGTTGCACGTGAACATAAGGGAAATCTTTTTCACTGTGAGGGTGCTGGAGCCCTGGAACAGGCTGTCAAGAGAGGTTGTGGAGTCTCCCTCTCTGGAGACTTTTAAAACCTGCCTGGATACATTCCTGTGTGACCTGCTCTAGGTGATCCTGCTCTGGCAGGGGGTTTGGACTGGATGATCTTTTGAGATCCCTTCCAACCCCTAATGGTCTGTGATTCAGATGGTTCAAGCACAGACGGAGGGAAGAGAAGGTGTTCTTGGAGAACTCCCAGCGCTGTGCCTCTCCTCACTAGGCAGGCACTGCCCAGCCTCTCATTGACTTGAAGGGGAGAGCTCAACTCACCTGGTAGGATGGCTGGCTGAAGACAGGATTGTTGTCATTGATGTCCACTATCTCGAGGTACACTGGGATCTCTGCTGATCTGCGGGGAGAGCCGTTGTCGGAAGCTCGGATGGTGAAGTTCAGCCACTGCACCTCTTCATAGTCCACTGTCCTGTTGGCCACGACCTTCCCTAGAGGACAGCAGACCCTGAAATGAAAAACCTGTCCTGGGCTGCTCACCTGCCCCAGGACTTCCACCTACCCAGACCACTGACCTGCTGACTGGTCTTCAAGGCAGGCATAGCCTTCTGGGGAGAGGTTCAACAGCTCGTAGGTGATCAGTCCATTGGCACCTTTGTCTGGGTCTACTGCTGAGATGGAGATGAGTGTGGTGCCCTTTGTGGCCCCCTCTAAGATCTTCTCAGTGAAATAGGTGACCCCAAAGGGGCGGAAGCGAGGTGTGTTGTCATTGACGTCCAAGACATTGACTGTCAACTTGGCTGTGGCCATGGTAGAGACCAAAGGGAAAGAGAAGAGAGGGAGAATGAGTGAGAAAATGAAGGGAAGGAAGGATGGGAGAAAGGATGGGTGTGTCCTTGCCTATGGCAGGGGGTTGGAACTAGGTGATCTTTGAGGTCCCTTCCAACCTTACCATTCTATGATTCTATGAAAGTCAACTAAATGGAGCTGGTGCATCAAGAAAAATGGCAGTATTGGTAAAGCCACTATGCCCTGAGCTGGCTGTGGGACAGTCCTATTATAGCCCTGCTTCAGACCTACTCCTGATCTATATGTGCCCTCTCATACATAGATCTGCCAGGAGCAGGCCGGCAAGACATGATGGAGATGGTAATGAAGAAATCTCCCATGGTACAGTTATGGGCATATGGTCCTCTCCATCCTCAGTGCAGCCTCAAAATGTCTGGACCACTTACTAAAGGAGAACCCAAACCTAATGGCAGCTGGTCCAGGACTGTTCCCACTGAAATGGTGCTGGTCAGGATGAACAGGGAGGTGGGAGAGATGCTGGCTACCCAGAAGTTGCACTGGTGACTGTGACAGGCTATGCCAGCCCCCAGCAGCTGCCAGCCCTGCCCCTGTGCTCCCTGGGAGGAGCTCGCCCTTACCATTGGGCACGCTGACCGAACGGTCGAGGACCTCACTGGCATTGTCATGGACAGAGATGGTGACCTCGTAGGTGGCTACCAGTTCCCGGTTGAGAGGAGTTTTGATCTTCACAGCTCCTAGGAACCCCAAAAAGACAGGGGTCACAGGTTGCACCTGTGCCCCCCCAACATTGAGAACTCTTGTTAGATTGATCTGCACCACCAACTGCTGCACCTTCTGTTGCTTTTGCTGTCCTGTCTCTCCTCAAAGTCTAAATGGGGAAAATAGGAAGAGAAAACTTCTCTCCCTTTGCTCTCCATCTCCTGCCTTCCTGCCTGCTCCACTCTACCAAGCTAACAGGTCCAGGATTTGGGTTGTGTGGATGAGAGTGGTTTGGGAGCAATGGCTGCTGCTCCCTTGCACAATCAGTTCCACTTTGGCTCAGCATCTAGGTGTCTTGTTCTGTATCCTTTCCAACAAGGGAGGTTTTAATTCTTGGATCAACTCTGTGCTTCTGAAACAGAGGTGGGGAGCTTCTAGCAGAGCCCACCACCTACCCCAGAGACCATCCCCAGCTCCCCTTGGTGAGGGTGCCTGTGTCCGGTCTGCCAAGGCTGAGCAGTGCCTGGCCACCTGTGATGAAGATGGGTGAGATGGAGGGAGGCGACGAATGGCACAGAGAGAAAATGAGCAGAGACACAGAGACAAACCTGGTGGGCCGAGATCCCGAAAAGAAAGAGAAGGGTTAGATAAGTCAGTTGTCCAGGACAGAGAGGACAAGAAAAGGTGAGACAGGGTATTTGGAGGAGAAGAGAGGGGAGGAAGGAGGGGAGCACCACCTCCCTGTGCCTTGGTCACCTACCTCCAGGCAGAGAAGAAGAAGCAGAGAGAGCAGAGGGGTCCTCGCTGCCTGCATAACCCTTCCTACTCTCCTACCTGTCCTAAAATCCACCATGAATGCTCCTTGCTGGTTGGGCACCAGCGCATCTGTGTCATCACGGGCCACGATCTCCAGCAGGTAATACTCTAGGCGAGGGTGGAGGTCTCGGTCGATGGCGGTCACCTCGGCCACCAGGGTGCCGGGGGGAGCCGATTCGGGGATGCTGACCGTCTGGATGGGGTTGATGAACTCGGGCCGGCAGTCATTGACGTCGTCAATGAAGAGGCTGACAGTGGCAGTGCCCGAAAGTGCTGGTGTGCCCTGGTCCACGGCCACCACCGTCAGGCGGTAGGCATCCCGCTCCTCCCGGTCGATGGTGATGTTGGCCACGCGGATCACCCCCGTGGCAGCGTCAATCAGGAACCTGTCCTGGCCACCACTCTCGATCCGGTAATCCAGCTGCTGGTTGAGGCCACTGTCGGCATCCGTGGCTGTCACCTGAAGGATGGAGAAGCCTGGAAAAGGGGGACACAGCCCTCTCAAGTGAGGGTTGGAGGGTGGCAGCGACAAGCCTCTGGATCCAAGGGAAATACCATCAAACTCAAACATGTGAGCAGCCCCAATTGCCACATTTTCCCTTCCTATCCTGGCCAGCCCTGAGAATGGGAGCTGCATCTTCTCAATCCCAGGGAGGTGCTCAGGTCCCCTCACTGCCCACCCTCACACCTACCCCAGGCCCTCTCCTGACCTGGGGGGCTGTTTTCCCTCAGCCGGGCTGTGATGGACACTGGGTGGAAGATGGGGTGGTTGTCATTGTCATCCAGGACGGCCACTGTCAGACTGGCAGTGCTGTTCAGCCCCCCCACATCATGAGCCACCAGTGTAAACTCCAAGTGAGGATCCAGCAAAGCCTCTCGGTCAATCACACCACCAGGCTTCACCGAAACGACACCTGAAGAAGAGGAAAAGCCTGTTGAGAGATCCCATGGCTACTGGTGGCCTTGGGCTGAGGACAGGGACATGATGAGCCACTCCACCTGTCCTGTTGTTGATAACAAAGAAGTCTAGGGATGACTCCATGAGCTGGTAGGTCACCACAGCATTGCTACCTTTGTCACTGTCCAGAGCTAGGATGGGTCCATTGAGCATTGTGACCAGAGTTCCTGGGTGGGATGAAAAGGGTTAGGGAGGGTGGCGACTCCCCGTGGAGCACCCCTAACCTCCCTCCCATCCCGGTGACACATGAGGGACAGCAATGAATGGATGGAGAGGGTGACAGAACAGGGCCTTGTGGGGCAGGAGGCAGTGGGGGGCGGCTGCTGCAGCCTTGCAGACCGACTCGGGAAGCCCAGGTGAGGTGGTGGGACGTCCGGCTAGAAACAAACAGACAGACACATCCATCAGATGGGTGGCACCAGCACCCTGTTGCCAAGGGCACCACCTGGAGGCACCCAAACCCTCTGCCTGGCATGTCCCTCCATGGTGGGACAGGGAGGTACCTGAGGTCTTGGAGCAGGGCGTGATTGAAAAGGCAGGAAGGCAACAAAAAGAGTATTTCTAGTTCTTTGGCTGGGAAATGTCTGCCTGNGCGGTCACCTCGGCCACCAGGGTGCCGGGGGGAGCCGATTCGGGGATGCTGACCGTCTGGATGGGGTTGATGAACTCAGGCCGGCAGTCATTGACGTCGTCAATGAAGAGGCTGACAGTGGCAGTGCCCGAAAGTGCTGGTGTGCCCTGGTCCACGGCCACCACCGTCAGGCGGTAGGCATCCCGCTCCTCCCGGTCGATGGTGATGTTGGCCACGCGGATCACCCCCGTGGCAGCGTCAATCAGGAACCTGTCCTGGCCACCACTCTCGATCCGGTAATCCAGCTGCTGGTTGAGGCCACTGTCGGCATCCGTGGCTGTCACCTGAAGGATGGAGAAGCCTGGAAAAGGGGGACACAGCCCTCTCAAGTGAGGGTTGGAGGGTGGCAGCGACAAGCCTCTGGATCCAAGGGAAATACCATCAAACTCAAACATGTGAGCAGCCCCAATTGCCACATTTTCCCTTCCTATCCTGGCCAGCCCTGAGAATGGGAGCTGCATCTTCTCAATCCCAGGGAGGTGCTCAGGTCCCCTCACTGCCCACCCTCACACCTACCCCAGGCCCTCTCCTGACCTGGGGGGCTGTTTTCCCTCAGCCGGGCTGTGATGGACACTGGGTGGAAGATGGGGTGGTTGTCATTGTCATCCAGGATGGCCACTGTCAGACTGGCAGTGCTGTTCAGCCCCCCCACATCATGAGCCACCAGTGTAAACTCCAAGTGAGGATCCAGCAAAGCCTCTCGGTCAATCACACCACCAGGCTTCACCGAAACGACACCTGAAGAAGAGGAAAAGCCTGTTGAGAGATCCCATGGCTACTGGTGGCCTTGGGCTGAGGACAGGGACATGATGAGCCACTCCACCTGTCCTGTTGTTGATAACAAAGAAGTCTAGGGATGACTCCATGAGCTGGTAGGTCACCACAGCATTGCTACCTTTGTCACTGTCCAGAGCTAGGATGGGTCCATTGAGCATTGTGACCAGAGTTCCTGGGTGGGATGAAAAGGGTTAGGGAGGGTGGCGACTCCCCGTGGAGCACCCCTAACCTCCCTCCCATCCCGGTGACACATGAGGGACAGCAATGAATGGATGGAGAGGGTGACAGAACAGGGCCTTGTGGGGCAGGAGGCAGTGGGGGGCGGCTGCTGCAGCCTTGCAGACCGACTCGGGAAGCCCAGGTGAGGTGGTGGGACGTCCGGCTAGAAACAAACAGACAGACACATCCATCAGATGGGTGGCACCAGCACCCTGTTGCCAAGGGCACCACCTGGAGGCACCCAAACCCTCTGCCTGGCATGTCCCTCCATGGTGGGACAGGGAGGTACCTGAGGTCTTGGAGCAGGGCGTGATTGAAAAGGCAGGAAGGCAACAAAAAGAGTATTTCTAGTTCTTTGGCTGGGAAATGTCTGCCTGGGCAGGCTGGTGCCCAGGTAGATTTTTATCTCTAACCACCAAAGCAAAGTGGCTCCAGTAATGGAGAGAGGGCACTCTATCCCCTTGCAGGGGCATTGGGCAGCTTAGTATCCTCAAGGCAGGTGCCTCAGCGCTCAGCTCAGGCCATGGGTACCTCTTACTGTCTGCAGGTGAGCAGTTCCCAAACCTCACAGTGTGGTGTGTGACCTGTGCCAGGAAGGGTTTCCACCAGCAGCACAGACCATATCTGATCTCCTTGAAGCTCACCTCCCCACATGGTTGACAGGAGCACCTCGTCCTCAGCATCCCTGTCCCACTGACCTGTAGCCTTTCCCTGCTCAGCATTTTGGCTCCGCCATGATGGCCAGGAGACACCTTCCCTTGCCTGGCCCCCAAGGGTATCTCCAGGAGCCACGCAAAGGAGCAAGGAGAGACCTACCTGCAGGTGAGTTTTCCATCACCTCAGCCTGGTAGGAATTCTGTGTGAAGAGGGGGCGGTTGTCATTCTCATCTGCTATGGAAATGACCAGAAGGTCAAAATCCTAAAGCAAAATGTGGAGAAGAGGGCGATGACCACAATGTCCTTTCCTTTGAGCTTACCTCCCATCTCTCTCAGCTCCAGTGTGATGCTAGTCAAAGCTCAAGCCCTGTGCAACCATATTGCTGTGCTCTCTGGATCACCCTGCAGGGACTCAGGGCTGGGCAACCCTTCCCATCTTACATGTTGAAGGGATATCTTGTGGGGACCAAAGTATGCTCTGGTGCCATTGTGGTTGTCCAGCTCTCTGGCCCAACTTTGTCCCATCTTTTGTGACATCCACTGCTGTTAAGTGGACTCAACAAGTGATGTTGGACTTGCCCTAAGGGCTCTGGGCAACCTAATCTAGTTGAGGATATCCCAGTTTGCTGCAGAGGTGATTGGACTAGCTGACTTTTAGAGGTCCTTTCCATCCCAGACCATTCTATGCTTCTATGATTCTAAGTCCTACTGGTCATGTTCTCTGCTGGGATGTGGGATTGCAGCCACCAACTTGTGTCCTCTCAGATGCATTCAGGGCATGAAGCTGCTGTTGGAACTGCTGTGGGTAAACGCGCTGCCTGGTTTCGGCAATGGCAGTAACCTTCTCTGCTACCTGTGTCGCTGGAGACCCTGGCAGTGTCCATAATTACCCGTCTGGCATTGCGAATGTTCTCGGGGTTGTCCTTCACGGTGACAGTCAGCCTGTACTCTGCCACCCGCTCCCTGTCCAGCGGTCGGTTTACGTAGACGACGCCGCTCTACCAAGGGAAAAAGGGAGGAAATAGGTACAAGGGACACGAGGAGAGCTTCCCTCGGGGCATCTGCTGCCAGGCAAGCACCATGGGTGCCCACCCTCCCCATGCCAGCAGCCCAGCCTCCCTGGGTCGTACAGTGCTGTTGATGTAGAAGGCATTCTCTGTGTTGCCTGCTGTTATGTCGAAGGTCAGGAGGGCGTTGGGCCCCTTGTCTGCGTCCCGGGCAAGGACGCGGGTGACGAAGCTGGAGACGGGGGCGTGCTCACTGAGCGTGAGGTTCATCGGCAGGTTGACGAGCACAGGGTCATTGTCGTTGATGTCCAGCACGCGGATGCCTACCACCATCTGCGAGGGAGAGAAGAGATATGGGCACATATGCTACCTATTTCTATCCCTCCCATTCTTTGCCCTCTAGGCAAGATGTGGGCTTCCCCATCAGCCCACTACAATCGAGAGAAGGAGAACCCCAGGGACAAGTGGAAGGAGGAGGATGAGGAGGAGAAGAGTGAAGGCAAAGCAGACCCTGAGGAAGGTTCTGGAGTTGGGAGACACCATCCAACAGACCCCCTACCATCCTGGGGGACTCACTGTGGAGCTGAGAGGTGGCACTCCTCTGTCTCGGGCAGCAATAGTGAGGTTGTAGAAGGGGATGTTCTCACGGTCCAGCTCAGCATCCTTCCGCACCCTCAGCTCCCCTTCCACTGGGGAGATCACGAACTCCCCTGCCAGAAACAATGAGGCTCTGGCTCATGCTGTGCCACTGGGAGTGCCCTGGCTCCACAGGGCAACAACTTTCTGGGGAGCGGGGGCACAGGCATAATAGAATCATTAAGGTTGGAAAAGTCCTATAAGATCACAGACTCCAACTGCCAATCCAACACCACCATGCTCACTAAACCATGTCCCCAGGCGCCATGTCCACATGTTTGTTGAACACCTCCAGGGGTGGTGACACCAGCACCTCTCTAGGAAACCTGTTCCAATGTCTGACTGCTCTTTCAGGGGTGAAATCTTTCCTAATATCCAACCTAAACCTCCCTCGGTGCAACCTGAGGCATGGTTTTGCCCCCAACACCATCATGGTTGGGAGCAAAACCATGACTGAGCTAGAGGATGACTGTAGCAGTCAGGGA
Source organism: Ramphastos sulfuratus (assembly GCA_013399055.1). Taxonomy (NCBI): domain Eukaryota; kingdom Metazoa; phylum Chordata; class Aves; order Piciformes; family Ramphastidae; genus Ramphastos; species Ramphastos sulfuratus. Next base: position 102,448 of record WBNM01030674.1, read on the forward strand.
TTATCCTTGATTCTCTTCCAGATACCAGCAGCATCAAGGGATGAATTGAACAGCCAGATAAGAGGCGACCACACCCCTTGTCTGGGCTTTTCTGGAGATGTCACTTGCCCTCTTAGGACTGACCCAGGTCCCCTGATGGACAGAGCAGGCTATGCTGCACAGCATGGACCCCCATGAGCCAAGGGGCTGTAACCTGATTGTTCTGGAAAAGCTTTGCAGTGGGGTCAGCTGGAAGATGAGACTGGGTTCTGCCTTCCAGAAGGCTAAAGTCACCACCTGTTCACAGAGATGTCCCATGGCTCCTGTGGCACCTGCTCCAGGGTGCTGGTGTGGCTGGAGACACAGGTTGCAGAGTCCTCAAACATCCTGCAAGCTCCACGGAAGGTGAGGGGAAGGGGCCTGTGGACTTGCAGCTCTCTGTTTCTCTTTCTGTGAGCTTTTATTGTTATACCTTTTTAATTCTGGTGTCTTTATTGTTCACCAGCTTTCCCCCCTCCCTTGCACAAAGCCCGGGCAGCCGACGGGCTGGCCATGAAGAGGTTAAGTTTCCTGTTGCTCAAAACAGGATTTCCTGGTGTTGAAAGGCTGAATTTGCAGAAGCACTGGGAGGAGGATGGCTTTGCTGAAACACTTCTACCCCTCACTAACCCCCAAGCCAGTTTACACCATGTGGTAGCCAGAAGGAGAGGTGATATCCCCCAGGTCCCTGCTCACCAAGGGGGTCCCCGTCGATGATGCTGTACTCCACTTGCCCACTAGGTCCTGAGTCACCATCATGGGCCAGGAAGGTCCAGACGCGTGGGCCCGGTTGCCCTTCCGTGACGTCGAAGGGACCCTCGTAGGGCCGTGGGAAAGTGGGACAGTTGTCATTGATGTCATTGAGGTTCACCAGCACCTGTGGTCAGGGTGAGAGGGTGGAGGACAGTGAGAGGAGAAGGATGGGATGGAAAGGAAGACCAGCTGGCCATGAGCATGGGAAGCCCTGGACATGTGGTGGTGTGAAATATCTCCTGTATTTATGGCTTTGCTGAGTTCATCGACCATCAGCTCACAGTTCAGGGACTCAGACTCAGCTATTCCTGATCATACCTGTCCTACAGTGACACTGAAACCACACACAGGTGGGGCCTTTTTCTACCTCTGGGCCACACACCATGAAGAAGAAGTCAACACAATGTTCTCCACGTTCACACCCTGCAAGCTTAAGCTAGATAGCCAAAACCCACAGACATGGATGTGACCACTAAAGCCATGAGCTGGAAAGACCTGATCTCTTCAGCCAGCTGCACAATTGCTCGCTCCTCCTCCACTAAGGCCTTGATCCCTTGTGCTGGGTAAACCTTAACAAATGTGCAGCTTGAATCCATATTCCAGTACAAAACAATGCTCAGCATCATTGGTTTGTTTCTCATCTTAGCATCCCTTCCACTGACAAGCTTAGCTGGATAGAAATCAGTCTTAAGGTCTCAAATAAAGGAAAGTAATGACAATTTTAAGACAGGGTAGACCACAGAGCTGCTGTGCAAAGCTGAGGATCCAGCAAACTTGAATCTTGCTTTTTAACTGAGTCACTTTACCCATAAGACCTTTATTCAGCTCTCTATTGGAAAGTCTTCTTTCTGGGCTTCAGGAAACTTGCACAGTGGAGAAACTGTATCTGAGGTACAGTCTACAGTAGCTAATAGAAGACTGAGCTTTGGTGGTATGGGTGGTTATGAAAGACATCCTGAAAACGAGGAGCTTTCTGGAGCTGGGTTAAAGGACAGCAAAATCTATCAGATGGGCTGGCTAAATCCAATCTTGACAGGAGAGTTTAGCTGAGTCTCTGTTCTATTTCCAAGCAGTTTCCTAGCAGTAGAAACAACAAACATGGGCATGTCTTACCAGCTTGATGGCTTTCCCATCACTCAGGGTCTTAAATCATCACTAATGCTCCTCTCGAAAGCAGTTTTCATACAGTGCTGGCACAGGAAAGAAGGGTGTTTCCTATCTCCCTGATAACTGAAGGGTTTTCCAAGTTCATGTCCCTTCTTGGGCCAGAGCAGGGCCTTGGAGGTTTTTACAGCAATTTTCCTGGGCCAGGAAGGCATCTCCAGTAATATCAGATGCATACATCTGAAAGCTTCCCATCTACCCAAGCATAGAGCACAGCACTGCCCAGGCTTGGGGGCACAGATTTTGTCAGTAGAAATCTCCCACACTGGTATCTCTCCTTCAGTTTCTCTACTTATCTTTGCACACAAGAACTTAGCTCCTTTTGAGAGACTACAAAACACTTGGTTCTATATCTGGGTGAGCCGTAATCGTAGAACCATAGAATGCATCAGGTTGGAAGGCACCCTTGAAGATCATCTTGCCCAACCCCCCTTCAGTGAGCAGGGACACCTCCAATTAGATGCCCGTGGCCTCATCAAGTTTGACCTGGAATGTCTCCAGTGATGGGAGATAACATCCCTGGGCAACTTGTTCCAGTATTTCACTACCCTTACTGTAAAGAATTTCTTCCTAATGTCCCAACTAAATCCACCCAGCTCCATTTTCAGAACACTGCCCCTCATCCTGTTGCTCTATGTCCTTCTAAACAGTTCATTCCCAGCTTTCCTGTAAGTCCTTTCCAAGTATTGAAATGTAGGTGTAAGCTCTCCCTGGGGCCTTCTCTTCTCTAGGCTGAACAACCCCAGCTCTCCCAGACTGTAGGAGAGGTGCTCCAGTCCTCCAATCATCTTTCTGGCCCTTCTCTGCACCTGCTCTATCAGGTCCACGTCTTTCCTGTGTTGAGGACTCCAGAGCTGGACACTGTACTCCAGGTGAGGTCTCATCAGAGCATTACATCCTATGATGGACATAATGGTCCATGATGGGGAGCCAAGGCAGAAGATCTGATTCCTTCCACCCTACCTCAAAATCAGCCTGGGTGGGGACAAGGTCTGCCATATAACCCATGAGATTTTGGGTTTGATCACAAAAATAACCCAGAGTGTTCAACTGCTGTAAAACATTTGTTTTGGAGGTGCTAGTTTGCTCTCCTTAAGCTTTAAGCATTGCACAAAGTTCAGGTCACCACAGTTCAGGAGAATCATCAAATCATAGAATGGTAAGGTTGGAAGGGACCTCAAGGATCATCTAGTTCCAACCCCCTNCCAGGACTCGGTTGGCTGTCTGGGCTGCATGCGTACACTGCAGGCTCATGTTGAGCTTTTCATTACACAGAGAAGCAACAGAAATGACCAGAGGCCCTCCACAGAAGGAACAACAAAGGAATTTAAGAAGCAGATAAATAATCTGAAACGATAAAGATGAATCAGAAATTAAAGCTCTAGCAATGCTGTGCCATCTACTGTCCCTTCGGGCAAGAAGAACCGAGGAGGTCGTCGAACACAATATAATGCAACTTCAAAACAACTCCTGCTGCTTGTGTCTTTGCAGGACCAAAAGATGGGGGCTGGTTAAACCGCAGCCCCCGTGGGAGGCTGGGGTGACAACAACTGGACAGACTGGCCGCGGCAGGGAAAAGCGACTGGTGACCGCTGGGAAGGAAATGTGAAACTGCTCACGCGAGGGGGAACAACTCGTCCCTGCAGAAGCAATGGTGTTGCAACCCTGCGGGCAGCTCCCTACCGTGGTGGTCGATGTCAGGCGGCGCGAGACGATGGGGCACTGGTCGGTGGCAGTGACGATCAAGGTGTAGCGCCCATGGCTGATCTCATAATCCAGCTCCTTCACCGTGCGGATCTGTCCCTGCAAGCAGAGGGAAGGGTGTCTGGGAGCGAAGGGAGCAGAACAGGGACACATCCAGGACGGGGCTGGTATCCTTACTGACCGTGCTGCTGTCAATGTGGAAGGTGCCCAAGATGTTGCCTTCAGTGATGGCATATGCAACAGTGCCATTGGGTCCCTCATCCTGGTCCAGGGCCTCCACCGTGACAAGGGTGGCATTGAGGGTGTCAGGACCTTCATCAAGGGTCACCTCATACAGCTGCTGCCGGAAGGCAGGAGTGTTGTCGTTCTCGTCCAGGATGGTGACATACACTGTGGTGGTGGCCTGTGGGGCATGGAGACATCACATTAAACACTGTAAAGAGATCATCTCTGCAGCCCCTGGAGTGAGCTGGAGAAGGCTCGACCTGGTAAGGTCAACTTCTGATGCGGGCTCAACCCTGCCAAGAGAAACGAATGGCATGAAGAGCTCAAAATGAAATGAGCCGTGGTTGCAGACACCTCCAGCTAATGGCTGGGTGCAAAGATGAATGTGCAGAGATTAAATCACACCCCAGTTCCCCAGCAAAGCACCTCTGTGGGATCCTTCTCCTTCTCACCCAGTTTTTACCGTGCTGCTGACACTGGGGAGCAGCTCATGGCAGAGGGAAAGCCAGAGGCTGAACCCCATCATGCCTCACTGCCTTTGGAGGAGGCATGTGTAAATTCTCACCTTACCATAGAACCATAGAATTGTTTTGGTCAGAAAAGACCTGTAAGATCATCAAGTCCAAACATTAACCCATCACTGACAGGGCACCACTAAACCATGTCCCTCAGCATCACATTTCCAATCCCTTGACACTGGGGACATCTTAGCTGCTATTACTGAAGGTAGCAATCTGGTAGAATGGAAAATATCTGAAGATCATGATGTCATGGTTTGGGGGATGAACAAAAATGAGCATCTCAGATGACCAGACTGACCTGAGACACACCTGAGAATGTCTGAGACATTCCAGATCAGACTTGATGTGGCCCTGGGCAGCCTGATTTAGTTGGAGGTGTCCCTGTTGCCTGCGAGAGGTTTGGACAAGACAATCTTTGAGGGTCCCTGATGCAATCTGTGAATTTGTGACTTCCCACAGGTCCTATTATCTATCTGCTGACCACAGTTTCATCACTGGTTAGGCTCAACCTGTCTTGAGCCTCTTTCATCAGTATCTGGTCCTGCACAGGTACCAGGATATCTTTACTGAAGGCTGTCTTCAGGGTGTGTCACCATGAGTGGCACACCTTAGGACAAGGCATGCCAAGACCATGCCATTCTGCTTAAGGGATCAGCTCAGAGGTGGGATCTTGGGGTGATAAACCATATTCTGAGAGTCTCTGGACTTTGTGCCTACACCCTATCCCCTCCCAGCAACAAACTTCGGCCAGCCAGGCAAGGGTTACGTGTTTGCCGAGAGCATCACAGGCATGTTTGTTTGTAGAAACCACAAACCACATGATAATTTGCCACTTTTCTATTTCACTGCATGCTCCAAATTCAGAGTAGGTTAGCAGCAAAGTCTGCAGAGGTTTGTAAACCTCCCAGCTCCACTTTCCAGGGAACAGCGTTTTGAAGTGAGGTGACTCTCAGCTGCAGCTGAAGATTTTGTTGGTGCCTATTGAATTGAGCCTGAATGTAAGTCAGCCTGTGGTGTTGCTGTGTGAGGGCAGGGTAAAGCCATCCCTCTATGTAAATGCGATGGTTTGGTCTCCATTTTTTGGGGGGGAAAGCTCCATTCTATTCCCTCAGTTTGCATCAGGCTGAGTTATAGTTCCCTGGGCATGCCACCCGTTCAGCCCAGGAGACTTTCTGCCCACTTCATCCTCACGAACACAAGGAAAAGACGAATTACACACAAACTGCACTTCAGTCGGCCAGCTGGAGATTGACTCCAAAGGATTGGCTCCTGCTGGGGAAGGAATAGGGACCAGCACCCAGTCTCGGGTTGAGCACCCACGTGTCCCGTGGCACGTTGAGCATCCAACTGTGCTCCGAGCAGACACACGCACGGGGATCAGCCTGCTCTACGCTGCTCCTTGCAATGCTACCGGGGGGAAAAACAACCAAATAAACAAACCAAACCACCAAACCACCAGGAGATGCTCCAGCTGTTTGCCCAGATGGGTGGGGACTGAAGTGTGGTAGCCATCGGTGGGGTGGCCGTTTAGGGTGCTGCTGCTACCTCCCCCCCCCACCGCCCCGCAGCTCCCTGCAGCATCTCACCTCCTGGGGGTGCTCGCAGAGCTCTGCATCGCTGCGCGCAGTATCTCAACGAAATTTCCTGTGTGTGAGAGTCCGCTGCTCGCTGGGCTGCGCAGGGCGTGCGAGCGGCTCTGCAGAGACCTGCTCCCCTCGGTCACCCCTGCCACCATGGAGGTGACATCCCCCCGGCCTGGGCTGCTGCTGGCTGCGCTCCTCCTGCTTGCTTCCCACGGTAAGCTCCAGCTCGCTTGCCTCTCCTCGCCAGGCGGAGGAACGCGCCTTGTGTTCGCCCGGTCGGGGTTGCGCCTTGGCGCAAGGAATTTGGGGCACCGGGTGGTGGTGAGGTGGTGTTTACTTTCTCACTCTGTGATTTCAGAGTGGAGATGGACCAGCCCCCCCCTCCATCTTGTAACCACAAGTTTCACCCAATGCTGGTTGGGTCGGGAGAAAGGGGCCGCGGGGGAGCTGCTGTCTTTAAGACTCGGGGCTTTGGGAATTGGGTTTTGTCCTTCTTTCTTCGCTTTGATCAAATGTGCGTGGAAGGAAAGCAGCCTTCCTTCTGTCCCCACCAGCCCCCCACTGAGGACCCCAAGCTGGAAAAGTTGCTCCGTTCCTGCCTGACACTTTGCCTCTGGGTTGCCTGGGTGCGCTGCGGTGAAAGGAGCCTTCCCCCGGCGCTGGGGGAGCGGAAAGGAGGGGTTTGTGTGAGCGGGGCTGGGATGCCCTCCCTAAGGACGCTCTGCTTCGCTCTGCTTGCTGAGACGTGCTGGGCAGCTTCTGCGGTTGGGCAGCAGGGCCAGGACAGAGTTTCCCCTACCTGCAGCAAGCACTTCCCAAAGCCGGAGGCTCGCCAGAGCGGTGGGGGAAGCCCTGGGAGAGGGCTGCTTCTCAACTTAACTCCGCACCAGCCCTGGCAGCATTTCCATACCGGGGCTCCGAGGCCAGCCAGTGAAAGAGAGGCGGTGGCAACTGAAACTTCAGATCATGCGTGGACGAAGGGTCAGAGAATGAAGCTCGGAAGGACCATGGTCCCTCTCTGCCCTGTGCAAGTGGAGGATGAGCTTCGCCCTCTGCCCTGGGCTGGTGAAGAGACCAGGATTTCTGCTGGCACATCTTCAGGAAGAAATGATGCCCTTCTGCAATGGGGCAGGGAATTCCTTGTCCTCTCTCATCTGGGACCAAGGCTGATGTGGATGGAAGTGCGCAGATTTGCTTCTCACCCAAGTCTCTTGGCATCAGGGAGCGATTCCCAGAACGTCCATGGGGCTTTGGATTATTTCATTCATGTGTCTGGGAAGGTGGGATGGAAAACCAGCTCTTCAGTGGTGCAGCAAGCTTGGACACTGATGTTCAATGTAAGCCTGGTGTCAGAGGAGCTGAACTTTGTGCAGCCTGACAAAGCTTTCTGAACCCTAGGCTAATTTTAACAGAGCTTGATGGAGTAGAGCTCTTGGAGACTCCCAGCTCCTCTGTGGCTTGGCAGCACTGACAGCTAGGTAAATTTGAAGCAGCTCCCAAGGGATTTGAAGCAGCTCCCAAGCTCCAGGTGAACCGGATATCCCAAAATCATATCCCAAAGGCAAACTCGACTTTGTGATTCTGCCCCCAAGCACTATGCCCTGTTCCTGGAAGAGGAGCAAGGCAGGACTCACTGATGGGTGCAGCCTCTACCCATGGCCTGGATGCTGGGGTACCCAGGGAGCAGCTCTGCTGCTGAAAAGCCATTTGGCTCCTCAGGGTGCAGGAGATGAGGGCTGTTAACACAGGCATCTCCGGTATCTTCAGTCAGCTTTTGCTCTCCTTTGTCTTTCCTGCTGAGGTATGGATGCCACTGCACATCTCACCTGGCCGATAACTCTGAAGCACAGTGACAATACAGTGACACTGGGACTTGTGGAACTTTCATGTGAGGCTGTTATAAGAACTCCCAGAAGAGGAATTAAAGTCCATTTCCTTGGTCCAGCACTGAGAGCTGCTCTCTCTCCAGCAGCCCCTTCCCCTGCAGCGGGTGAGCCCCTCCAAAGGCTGAAGCCTGCCCAGCTCAATTTCCCTGGAGTGGAAACAGGTGGCATGATTAAATAAAATGAAATTAACAACATTTAATTAAGCCACCATGCTTTAATGGCCATGGTCGTGTTATGTTGATGGTTGGATTTGATGATCTTAAAGGTCTTCTCTAACTGAAACGATTCTCTGAAGAGGAAATCACTTCCGTAAGTCCCAGGAGTGTAAGTCAAACACCTGCTTGCTGGAGTGGAGGACCAAAATTAAGTGAAGCAGCCAGGAGTGACTTTCAGTCCCCAAGACAGAATTTGGCACAAAATCTTGTTTTATTTAAGCTATTGGTTGGCAAAGCAGCACAAGCTCCCGGGCATTAACACTTCTTTGCAGCTTGTTTTCTCTGAAGGGAGATCTCCCAGGTTTCACACCAGGCAGTGGTGTTGGCACTGGTGATGCACCAGCACTGCACTGGGCTCTGTGCTCTACCAAAGCAGTGCTGCAGCTCAGAGCCAAAGACATCAAGCTGCCAAAGAGAGGCACTTCTGGCACCCACTTGAGACCTCCTCTGTCTTTACCAGATGGTGACAAGATGACAGCTCCTGGCTTGAATCTCAACAAGTCCAGGTTCTCTCAGCTAGGGATGCCCAGAATCTGGCATCTGACTTTATTTTAGCATTTTCCAGCAGTGTTGATTTCAAAGGGAACAATCTGACCAGGATGGAATGGAGCCAGACCTGGGGTCTGGGCATGGAAGAAGCCCACAGCACTCTGGGGAGATTAAGATCCTCAAGCTTTAGCGTAAAGACACCAACAGAAAACTTCTTCTCCGGGCACCATCTGGTATCTAGCACAGCTTTAAAGCCTCGCTCCATTTTGGAAAGGGAACAACCACCTCCCTGGCACTATTGTGGTGCCCATCAACCCTTGCCAACTCTCCTCACCAGCTGTTTTCTCCTCCAGAGAAAGCTTTTCCCTGCTCGTGAGTAAGAAGGGAAGTGGGTGATGCCAAAGGCTCTGCACACGTGGTAAGCTCTGCCCCTCCCTGTGGCTGGGCTCTGCTGCCGAAAGCGTGGGCTGTGATGACTTTCCATCCAGACGGTTCCCATCAAGCCCTGGAGGTGGAGGCTGGATGGTTTAGCAAGGCAGAGCTTTGCAAGCTGTGTGGGGATGAGTGGGACAGCCTCGTTTCATTTGAGGGGGTTGTTGGTGGAAAACAAAGACTGCTGCAGACACTTTTGCAAGGTGTTGGAAGTGTGGCTTCCTCCAATAGAGCCCTGGCTTTCCTTCCCCTGGCTCCCAGGGGACCCCCAATGTGAATGGGGCACTTCCTTTTGGGGCAGGTATCAAGGAACACATCTGAGGTGCCTTTTGTGCTCCTTTGGCAAGGAGGTGGGGGACCTGTGTGCCACAACCCAGCTGGCATGGCTAAGCATCCTGGCCCCAGCAGCATCCAAAGATGAGGAGAAGCTGACTTGAAAACAAGCCAGAAAGAGGAAGCCTGAGCTCAGGCAAAACAGATTTCTGCCCTAGAGCAGTCCCTGGGGATGTGCCATGGGGAGAAAGCTGAAGTGCCTTCAGGAAACTGGAGTGACCAGCCAGGGTGGTTTGGCAAAGGTCACACCATTCCCAGCTCTGTGGGACACCTCAGCACTGCTGACTGGTGGGTTCAGCAGGGCAGATCCTCACTCCAAATCCCCCTCTCCCTGCCAAGCACCCTTGGGCAGGCTGCTGGGATGCAGGCACTTCATGGCTGTTCCTACATCATTATCTGAGCAGCCACAAATAACCACAAGGGATGGAAGGCCCAGGGGACATTTTCAGTTTCACTCTCTCGCGTGGAGGCCTGTGCTGGGGTGGTGCCACGGTGACCCTGCCCGCAGGAGGATGCTCTCTGGGTGGCCAGGAGATGGGGAGCCTCTGGCCCAGCTGGATGGCTTGTGGGCAGGTGCAGCACATCCCGCTGCTGACTGATACCCGCTTGATATAGCAAGTGAAAAACCTCAAAGCACAAAGGTGGTGGAGCTAATGGCACAACAGGATGTCACCCAAAGACACAAGCAACTCGTCCTTGTACCATCTTCTCTGTTGTGAACCAGCCCCAGGAAACTCCTTTTCTCATCAGTTTACAGAGTGTGAACCCAGAATCTGCTTTTTGCTTCAGCTTTCCAAGGTGATGTTTGCACTTCTGCAAAAGCAAAGCCCACTGAAGGCTCACCCATCTTTGCTCTAGATGCACAGCTCCCTTTACCCACCAGTGCACTGGGACAGGATCAGCAATGCTGTGTGGTACTCCCCTCGCTCCTGCACCTCTGCCAGGCTTCCTACCCATGTTTTGCAGCCAGCAGCAGCCAAGAATTTCTTTCTGAGTATTATTTTCATTTCCAAGCAGCTCCCTGCAGTCAGTGTCAGCCAGTTCCCCCTTCTCCTCCCAGGGGGCTGAAAAAAAGCAGGGTGGGACCCGTTCCCCACCTCCTCCCAGAGGGCAAGAACTCCTCCCAGCTATTTTTCTTCCCCCTCCCCCCACTCTTTTCTTGGCTTTTGAGTATTTTTGCAGCCCTTGTATTTCCTCCTTTGCAAACCATACCCTGCTGCTCTGCTTTGCAGAGGTCTGGTGTCCCACAGCAGACTCCTCACCTCCCTGTCCCATGTCTCTTGCAAGCCCCAGGTAAACTGGCTCTGCTTTGCTATTAGAAGCTGATGCTCAGCTGTATTTAAAGCATCTCCTCCAGGGCTTATTTCTGGGGTGAAATTGTGTTCTCAGCCCTGTGGGGATTACAGTGTCACAGAACAGTTTTTGGTTGGAAGTGACCTTTAAGTCCAACTGTTAACTCAGCACTGCCAGGTCACCACTAAACTATGTCCCTCAGCACCACACCTACAGGGCTTTGAAACCCACCCAGGGATGTTGCTGCAGTGCAAGGAAAGGGCTCACACCATGCTTCCTATCTCCCTTTTCTTGGGACAGGAGGAGCTCAGGACTTTTTCTTCCCTAAGGGGAAGGCTTTTCCCCCTCTGCCTGCAGGCTGGTATTGATGCTCTCTGCTATCTCCTGCCCTTCTGCCAGCATTGGTGGCAGGGCTTGCACTGCTTGTTTGGGGAGGGATCCCCGTTTATGTTATGAATTCAGAATAAGCTCAGGGGTCTAATTCAACCAACTCTGTCTTCTCCTGGGCAGGAGGACCAGCAGCTCTCCTCATCACCACCCCATACTCACTCTGCATCTGCCCTGAGGGCCAGAACGTCACCCTGACCTGCAGGGTCAGCGGTCCCCTTGCCGACCGCCACGACCTGCTCTACAAAACTTGGTACTTCAGCAGCAATGGAGACCAGAGCTGCTCCGACAAGAAGCACATCCGCAACGTCACTGAGAAGGAGCTGCACCATGACCTGGGCAGGCACCATGAGCTGCTGGGCAATGGCACCCAAAACCCCCCCTCCTCTGGACAAGCCAGCCATCACGGGGTGGAGTTTGTTCCTGACCGCCACGGTGCCTTTCACATCATGGTGAGGAACCTGACGCTGCAGGACAGTGGGAATTACTGCTGCTATGCTGTGGAGGCCAGGAGGGAGCATGGCAAGCCCCACACTCTGCAGGTTGCTCATGGCTTCGTGGAGCTGCAGATCCAGCAAGGTGAGGGGGGGGGGCAAGGGGAGTCTTGGCCAGTACTGAATGCATGCCAGGGTGTGTTGGGCAAAGTGAGGGGTGCTGGGGATGCTGAAAGCCCAAGCTGTGTTGCAAGAGCCAAAGAGCAGCAGATGTTGAAGGTTTGAACTAGGGCCAGAGAGCAGTGGAACATTTAACAAATAAATCAGGAGGCTGGAATGCAGCAAAATCCATGCTACATAGTTCCATTGATCTTCTTCAACCTCTTTCTGGGAGAGAGGAAAACAAATCTCAACTTAAAAGGCTTGCTGGTCCAAGCCCTAGTGAAGGCTGCAGGCATTGCTTGGATGCAGGGCTTGTAGATAACCTCAAGGCAGCAGCCCAGCTGGGAGAGCTGCCCAGGAAGGCATGAGATGAGGGGAAGGCATCTCCTGCCCTCGGTTTGCATTGTTGGTATAGATGATTTTTCTTTCAGACCACAAAAATAAAAAAGAGCCTATATGATCAGGGATGGGGCCTCCCACCACGAGGGAAAAGGAGTCTTGCATCAGACATCTCAGTGTAAGCTTCCCAGGATTAAATTCTGTGGTACCTGAGTGAATCCCTGGAGATCTAACAGGCTTTTCTTCTCCACAGACAGAGGAGGGCTTCAAAACTGCACATTTCACAATCCAAGCAGCAAAGGTAAAGGGAAAAACCTCTCTCTCTGATGTACTGCTTGACATCCTGGCCTCTCTATTTCCCTGGGGATGGCTGCATGCAACAAACACCAATGTCCAGGTGCAACCTCAAGGCTGGGTGTTGGGAGGATGATTTCCAGCAGGCTGAGTAGAGCTTCCCTTGGTTCATTACCTGGACACAACAGTCCTGAAGGCCTTGGAGAACATTTGCCCTGTGGTTATAAAGCAGCTAAGCACCCCTACTTCCAGCACCATCGGGGGTTTAGCCAACAGAAGATGGGAAATGACAAAGGCAAAGAGTTGCAGGAACCTCTTGCAACACCCTGCCACCCTCTTCAGCCCATGTCACCTTGCCTTGAGCAGAGGAAATCCAAATCTGGCCTGAGCACTCAGACAATATGAAGCTCACCCAGCATTGCATCTCGACACTGGAAGTGACCTCACTTCAATATACAAGTGGTTCCTTGGTGGCTCTCTCCATCAACCCTCATTTTCTGGTTGCTATCAATGGGCAGATCTTGCCAAAACTGATTTGCAGCATGGCTAGGGCCAGTCTAGCCGTGGGAAACTGGCCCCTGATCCCCATGAGTAGTGCTTTCTGTCTCAACCACTTAGTCTCAAATCAGAGCTGCCTAAGGTATCTCTGGAACAACCTGTCCTGCAGGCAAAAAAGAATAAGGGAAATAAAAACCCACCCAAAACCACCACCACGCAACACCACCGCCTCCCCCCCCCACCCCAGCAGTAAGCTGCTTTCCCAGATGGATGGTCAGGAGAGGAGAGCCAGAGCTGAACCTGCCCTTGATTTAGGCAGCCCTCAACTCCACCACAAGCCATCTCCTACAGACCTTGATGGCCACAGTTTGCCAGCCTTTCTGGGGAGCCTCCATGGGTAGTGTTCTCCAGGGGCATGTCTGTTAGCAGAGGCCTTGGGTAATGAGCCCTTTGATGCCTGAGTACTTTGGGACAGCCCAACTTTGACAAGCCTGCTGTGGGTCAGAGTCAGCATTCTTTGAAATCCCTGGGAGCATTTCTGGTGACTTCAAAGAGCTTTATCAGGGTCTCTGCTTCTCTCCTCCTATCTAGAAGACCAAAGAAAGACCTTGGCATGTCCTCCAGCCACGAAGGACTTTGGCCAAGGTCCTAAACTGATGCCTCAGAGCTTATCTCTACAACCAGGAATGCATCCCAGCACAAACCCCATTAGGAGTGGACCACTCCTAACGAGAGCTGCCTTGCATCAGGCATGGGGCAATGCTGGCATTGCCTCATGCTTCTGCTATGGCTTGAGGAAACCAGAGAAATCCAAGGTGAACCTCCCTGCAGCCAGCTCCAGCTCTGCCCTTCTTCTATTGCAGATATCACTGCAGCTGCTCTGGCAACGGGCGCCTGCATCGTGGGCATCCTGTGCCTGCCCCTCATTCTGCTCCTGATTTACAAGCAGAGACAAGCTGTCAACAACAGACGTATGTACCTGCCACCCGTGGGGATGCTCATCATGAGTGTCACCCTCTGTGCCATCTCAGGCTGCATCAGCACAGCCTTTGTGGGATGGGATGTGTCTTGATGGGGGTCAGCTAGTTTGGCTTCCCTGAGTCCTGTGGCTACAGCGTAAGGTGAGCTAGAGATAGGTGCTTGCAAAGGTGTTCTAGGAAAGGCCAGACTGACAATGAGGAGTGTGGGGTAGGAGGAGGACACAGAGCTTCTTGCCAGGAGCACTGAGATTGCAAAGATCACAGAATGGCAGAATTGCCTAGTTTGGAAAAGACCTCTAAGATCATGGAGTCCAACCATTAGCCTAGTACTGACATGTCCCTGACTAAATCGCATCCCTCAGTTCTACATCCAAGTAACTCTTAAATACCTCCAGGGATGGGGACTCCACCACCTCCCTGGGCAGCCTGTTCCAATGTCTGACCACCCTTTCAGTAAAGAAATTCTTCCTAATGTCCAACCTAAACTTCCCTTGATGCAATTTGAGGCCATTTGCTCTTGTTCTATCACTTGTTACTTGGCCAACCTGCACCTGGCTCTAGCCTCCTTTCAGGGAGTTGTAGAGACCTGCAGCCTCTTCTCCAGACTGAACAACTCCAGTTCCCTCAGCCATTCCTCACCAGACCTATTCTCCATAACCTTCACCAGCTTTTTTGTCCTGCCCTGGACAAGATACTGCCAGGTCCTCCCTTCACTGAGCCCTTTCCTCCCTATCCATGGTGAGAGACAGTTATCTCTTTCCACCACCTAGCTGAAATAGAAGCTTTGCCTTCTAAGTGTCTGAAAAAGCCTTACTTGAGTTTTTTCTCTCCCTTCTTTTTATGAAGCCCCCCTCACATGTCTGTGGCAATATGACTGCAGCAAGCAGGGTGCCCCCCTCTCCACTTCCCCAGCCCTAGAAATGCAGGTAGGAGTGAGGAGAGCCAGCTGCCAGCTGCTGCCCATGCTGGACTGCCTGTGATTTCAGTGCTGAAGCAGGAAGAGGCATTTCATCAGGCCTTGGGCAAGCTGGGGTTCTGTGGTTTCTCCCCCCGAGCTCGGTGGGTGGTTGTGTAGCTCTGAGCAAGCCCTTTGGAGAAGTGGGGTTTGCAGCAGCAGCAGGCACCATGCCAGCCACCAGAACGGGAACTGAGCTTTCAACACCCATCCTGGTGTGCCTCTATGCATCCATTTTGCTGTGGCTGGGGTGTAGCTTCCACACTGTGCTGCAAAGCATCTTCTGGATGCTGCTTAACTTGAGATCCCTCAGGCAAAATCCAGAGGGATTTGTTTACAGGGTGTCTCAGACCAGATTAGCTACAGGTTATTCCCACCAAGTGCTTTCCATTGGCACAGCCTGGGCCAAAACCAGTGTGTCTTAGCTTGGGATGCTCCCCATGCAGCCAACTGGGCTGTGGCAAAAGAGTTGAAGAAATAATGATGCTCTCCAGGCAGCCAAATGCTGGAGTGGTGTTTGCAGAACCCCATGAGGGTGTCACAGGCAGTTGGTGGGTGCACCTGGGCAGCCTGGGCACTGCAGAGCTGGCAGAAGGGCCTCTTTCCTCCTTCAGAGCCTGTGGTTTCAAGCTGGGAGGAGGCTGGACTAGGGGGTAAACAGCGCAGGACTAGGCAGAGATGTGGATAAGAAGGTTTGGAAGCACAGAAAAAGCTGATGTTAAAGAAGGAGAAAAGATGGAGTAATGAAGAAAAAGGAGTTGGTCATGGATGGGAAGCCAGAAAACAGGGCTGGCAGTAGGCCTGGGTTTGACACTGGGAGTTATTGTGCTGGCACTCATACCAGCTGTTTTGCCTTTGGCAGGTGCCCATGAGCTTGTCAGGATGGAGAGGTGAGAAAATCCACATGCTTCCAGATTCTCCCAACCTCCTCACACCCCCTCTGCCTGCACCCTGGACCCTGCAATGGTCTTGTCCTCCCCTCCCCTCGAAGCTGGTGCATATCCTCAGCCTGTCAGAGCAAAGGGGATGCTGGTGGCATCCATACCCAAAGTCCTATCTGCTTCTGGCCAGCTACTGTTTCTCTTTCCTTTCTCCAAGAGGGAAGTGTCTCCTTTCTCTTTGCCTGCACCAGGGGCATGCATCTCCTCACGGCCCAGCAGACCTTGAAACCACAATGCCCTTCTGCTAAGCTTTCCTCCACTACACTGTGTTCCTCACTTGCTCTTGGCCAAGATGCCACCACCTGAAGCTGCTGCCTGCCCTGCTTGGTTGTTCTCACTGCTCACCAAAAAAAAAAAAAAAAAAAAAATCACTCCTGAAACAAAGCCACAACCCCCCTTACACTCTCTCCTCTCCCACAGCAGTGCCCAGGGCATCGAAAACCCTGTTTTTGAGGCAGTGCCTTCGGCGAGCGCGGAGCCGCGGCCCCGGCCCCAGCTGTCCTACATGGCCAGCCGACAGCCCTCTGAGTCCGGCCGCCACCTGCTCTCCGAGCCCAGCACCCCCCTGTCTCCCCCTGGCCCTGGAGACTGCTTCTTCCCAACACTGGGTGAGTGGCTGACGATGCTGAGTCCCCACAGGGACCACAATGGAGGACTGGAGTGGTCAGGGGTGAGAATGGGAAAGGGGAGGGTTAAATATCAGCCATAAACTTTGTGTTGTGTGGGACATCAAGCCCTTAGGGCTTTGAAGATGGGAACTACACAGAGTCATAGAACTGTTTCTATGAGACCTCTAAGATCATTTACTACATAGAATTGTTTCTATGAGACCTCTAAGATCCTTTGCTACAACTATTGACCTAACATCACCACGGCCATTAAACCATGTCCCCAAGTCCACACTTTTCTTGAACACCTCCAGGATTGGTGACCCCACCACCTCCCTGGGCAGCCTGTTCCAATGCCTGAACACTTCTCGCAGGGAAGAAATTTTTCTAACATCCAACCTAAACATCCCCTGGCACAATTTCAGGCCATTTCCTCCTGTTCTGCCACTTGGTAATAAGGAGAAGAGACCAACTCCCCACCTCAGCACAGCCTCCTTTCAGGGAGTTGTAGAGAGCAATGAGGTCTCCCCTCAGTCTCCTGTTCTCCAGGCTGAACAACCCTGGTGTGGAAAGGACTCAAAGCCTCTGTTTCCTGTTTGAAAGCAGAGCCTGGGTGCTTCCTGAAGCATATCCCTGCAAGCTGATCTAATACCCTTGCTTTGCCCTCTTCCAGATCCTGTTCCTGACTCACCAAATTCCTTCAAAGCCTAAAGACCCTGGAAGAAGCTACATCCCCCATACACAGCGAGGAGAAGCCAGGTAGCCATTGGGCCATGCTCACCCAGAAAGACTCCCAGGAGGTCACCATGGCCATGGAGCAAAGCCTTAAAAACTGAAGCAGAGTGCTGGAGTACTGCCCTTGCCTCCTGTCCTGGCTCTACCCTGGGGCTGGGACTGAACCTCTCTCACCTGGATTTTGGTTTTTAAGTACCTGTTTTCTACAGAGAAGAGCCTGGCTCTGTACTGCTCACATTTGATTGACTAGCTGAAAACTGGGCATGCAGGGTGGAAAGGATGACCCCATGTCTGCAAAAGACTCCAAGGATTTAACTTATTGTCAGGGGTCTAAGCTCTGCAACATCAAGCTTTTCTCTCCATCTCTGACTGAATATCCTCTCTAGGAGTGGATGGCAAAGTATCTACTGTAAGACAAAACAGAGTCATCAGTCAACCTTGTACTCCATTTTTCTCTGCAAAACAGGAAGGGGAGAGGCTCCCTGATGTTGTCAGAGCCCTCCTTCCCCACCAGCCTTTTAAGACAGCTGTGGACTTGTAAGGCTGTTACCTTTTCAGCTTGAACTCATGCTGGGAGGATCTTTATTTCTGCTGCAATTTTATCCTTGGCTTGGGATCAGGGGAGTTTCTCTTTCTGTTTGTTTCATTATCAGTGTTGATTAAAAGAAAAAAAAAAAAAGGAGAAAAAAAAAAAAAAGGATGTTTATAGGTTTCGTTTGTTTTGGTTTTGTTTAAAGGCCTGTAAACGAGAAAGTTCATCTGGAGGATGTTCCTGTGACACTGCTCAGAGCCCTGGTGGAGAGGTGGGAAACATTCCAACTGGCTTCCTCCTATTCTCTTGGGGCCAGCATGGGCAGAGCAGCAGTCCCCAGGGCCACTACCTCCAGCTATTTCAGAGGATACCGTGATGCCCCCGGGCATATGAGTGCCCTCAGAGCAACTGAACACAACACCCCAGCATCGCTCATCCAAAAGAAATCAGGCTCCTGTGTGACTCAGCCCCAGGCAAGGAAATCAAACCTTGTGGTAGACATTGTTACTCCAAGTATGTGTGTGGGTTTTGTTTCTCCTGGGTTTGTTGTAAAATGGGGGAAAAGTTGCCACTAGACAAACATAAACCTCAGTCATCACAAAACAGCCTTGGACCTGAGCGTTAGCCGTGCCAGGCAGCATGCCAGGGCAGGGCATCCCCAGCAGCACACTGGATCTTCACACTGCGTGGCTGGAGGAAACAGCATTTTCCTCTGCAACGGGCTGAGCACACGCTGCAGGATTTGATTAATGCAGGGCTGGCTTCAGCAAGAGCAGCTTCAAGATGGTTTGGCCACAGGCAGCAGGATAAAGGAGAAGCCAGCACCAACGCCCCCACGGCAGACGTCACTTCCTGAGCACAGGGTCCTGCTTTATTGCCACCCACGGGCTCAGCCCCTTTCCCAAGCTTTGCTAGGGAAGCCTGCCCAGTGCCTTCAGCACTTCCCTCTCCCTGTCCCAGCAGCTACAGCCAGAAAGGCACGTAGGGAATTTGTCTGCCCTCAGGTCCTAACCACCTTGAAACCCTCTCTGAGTCCCTCCATTTGCCAATGAATGATGGAATAAAGTTTTGCTGGAAACAAATTTCTGTCTGTGGTGCAAGAATCCCTTTTATTTTGGGATGCCTTGAGCCATGGGCAGGTGCAATAGGCAGGCAGGGGTGAGCCGAGCAGCCTTGTTCTCTGCCAGAGGCACTACCGTGGCCCCTTGGAACACTGCACAGAGTCGAGGATCATTTGAGGCTCAACAGGGCTCTGGGCAATCTGAGTTGAGGATGCCCCTGCTTACTGCAGAGGGGGTTGGACTGATGACCCTCAGAGGTCCCTTCCAACCCAAACCATTCTATGATTCTATGATTTCCCACCAGGAAAGCTTGCCAGAAGGAAAGCTGAAACCTTTTAGGGAAAAGGGGTGATGTTCACCCAGCCTTCCACATGTGTTGGAGAAGCAGACTTGGGGTGCTGGGGTACTGACACCCCCCACCTTGACCCCACCATTGGTGGAGAAGCTGGCACGTGGCTTCACCTTCAGGTGAATCATAGAATCATGGAATGGTTTGGGTTGGAAGGCACCTTTATAGTCATCTAGTTCAAGCCCCAAGGTGAAGATGACCTAGCAAGATGCTTATGCCCTTGTGGACGTTGCCAGGTCCCATCAGCTCTGGTTTGGGAACGCACATTGAGCTGGTGCCCTGCTGCTGGCTGTTTTCTGCTGCACCAGCACTCATGGCTTTGCTTGTGAGCAGAGCGAGGAGCTGAGGTTCTTCCCTTGAGCTCTCATTTCAGAGTGGGCAGGCAGGAACAGAAACTGCAGAGGCTGCAATAGCCCTGCCTGGGGGTGGCTGTGAGATTGGCATCAGGGTGGTGAGGAGCAGCTTTGAGGACCCTTGCTCTAGGGCACATGGGTGCTGCAGCTTGCCTGGACATAGATTCTTCTTCCTGCTGCAGGAAGAGTCCCAAAGACTCCAGGGCAGGGCCAGCCCTTGGGGTGGTGCAGTTTTAGGCTTGCAGAAGCCCAAGTGACTCCTTTGATTCCCATGCAAGGTGACCAAGACCTTGCAGCTGCAGCTCACCAGCTTGTGAAGGTTTTCTTTCCTGTGATGCTTTTTGGGACAAATGCTTTCCTTTTATCATCGGCATGTTAACCCTTTTGCCTCTGCATTTCCTGCCCCCAAGAAGGCAGCCAGTCTTCCATTCACCTGTACTCTCCTGGGTATCACAGATCACCACAGGAGTTCCAAGTCCTCACCCAGCTCTGTCTCCTCTGCCTCTCCCTCCCATACTCAGAAGGCCAAATCTTGAAAGGCACAAAGTGTTATATGGATTACAACAATAATCTCATTTGGTGCACCAATGCATCAGCCTAGACTTGTGAAACCAACATTTCTAGTAGGTGACAAATTCCTAATAGACATCATTGATCAGAGGGCTGGAGCACCTCTGTTATGAGGACAGACTGAAAGAGTTGGGGCTGTGCAGTCTGGAGAAAAGGAGGCTCCCAGGTGACCTTATTGTAACCTTCCAGTATCTGAAGGGGGCCTACAAAAAAGCTGAGGAAGGACTTTATAGGCTATCAAATAGTTACAGGATTAGGAGGAATGGAGCAAAGCTGGAGGTGGGGAGATTCAGACTGGACGTGAGGAGAAAGTTCTTCAGCATGAGAGTGGTGAGAGCCTGGAATGGGTTGCCCAGGGAGGTGGTTGAGGCCCCATCCGTGGAGGGGTTTAAGGCCAGGCTGGATGAGGCTCTGGTCAGTCTGATCTAGGGTAGGGTGTCCCTGCCCATGGCAGGGGGGTTGGAACTAGATGATCCTTGTGGTCCCTTCCAACCCTGACTGATTCTATGATTCTATTATTTAATTGCCTAGGCTTGAGGTCAGCAGTCACCAAGTGAGATGCAGGACAGCCTTTCACAAGATCCAAGCACCCTCAAGCTCCAAAAAAGGGCTGAGACTCTTCTCTCTGCTCAGGAATTGGGTCACTGGATGCTTTGTTTTGCTTCAGCTTGCTGGGGTTTTGATCATCACTGCTGGCATGACTTGTGCTGGTGACGTGGTACAGAAACCCTGAGGACAAGTGAGGCTGCTGGGACACCACTTTGGCAGCATGAAGCGATAAACTGTGTCACTTATCTTCTCCAGCATTGGGAAGAGAATGGGGCATTGCCATGGCAATGGGATTTGCTGACTTGGCACATGGCATTCCTCACCAGAGCAGCTCGCTGATGCTTCTGGGATGATGCGGACAAGTAGGAGCTGCCAGTAGTGATTGCTGCAGTTAGATGAAGCTGCCTTCTCTCATTTTGGGGGAAGAGATTTACCCAGAGTCAAACTGCAGCAGCAGCTTAAGGGAAAGGTGGTGATGCAGAAGCAGGCATGTGAACTGCCTAGGAGGGAGGAGCTGAGTGAGCAAAGCCTGAAACGAGAGCTGCAAGCAAGCCAAGGTTTGCACTGTTGGGTGCAACTCGTTTCCTCAAGATCTAGAGCAGGGCTTTGCAGCTTGAGCTCTGCCCAGAGATCAGAGAGATGGCAAGAGATAACACATGGAGGTGGGGGAGAGTAAGGGTGGCGGGATGTCACGCAGGGTGTCACGCCTCCCTGTCACAGCATTCGAGCTGGCTTTGTGCATGCAGGTGCTTGATCACCTCCCTGCAGAGCTGTAGGTTCAGGAGGGACTCAGGGCTGGAAAATGCCCCCAAATGTTTTTTGCTCTTTTCACAGAATTCCAGCATGGTGAGGGTTGGAAGTGACCTCTAGACATCATCTAGTCTAACCCCCACTGATTGAGCAGGGGCACCCACAGCAGCTTGCCCAGGATCACAATGTCCAGGTGGGTTTGGAATCTCTCCAGAGAAGGAGACTCCACCACCTCTCTGGGCAGGCTGCTCCAGCACCCTCACACCAAAGAAGTTTCTCCTCCTGTTCAGATGGAACCTCCTGGGTACCAGTTTGTGCCTATTCCAGGCTGGACGAGGCCTCGAGTGACCTGTACTAGTGGGAGGTGTCCCTGCCTATGGCAGGGGGTTGGAACTAGATGATCTTTGAGGTTCCTTCCAACCATACCATTCTATGATTCTATGATTCTATT
>WBNM01030674.1:126472-173441 GCA_013399055.1 Ramphastos sulfuratus
TGCTCCCTCCCTGAAGGTGTTCAAGGCCAGGGTGGACGAGACCTTGAGTGAGCTGTACTAGTGGGAGGTGTCCCTGCCTGTGGCAGAGGATTGGAACTAAATGATCTTTGAGGTCCCTTCCAACCTTACCATTCTATGATTCTATAAACCTCCCCTGGCACAACTTGAGGCCCTTTCTTTTTGTTCTATTGCTTATTATGTGGGAGAAGAGACTGACCCTCATCTCACTACAACCTCCTTTCAGGGAGTTATAGAGAGCCAAAAGGTCTCCCCTCAGCCTCCTTTTCTCCAGACTAAACAATCCCAGCTCCCTCAGCTACTCCTCATAAGACCTGTTCTCCAGACTCTGCGAGGGAAAGCTGTGTGTGAGGTCCTGTCTAGGCTGGCAGAGCCTGGAAGGGTGTTAAAACCCAGCGTGTGTGCAGAGGTGAAGGCTGTGTAATGGACTCAGAGCTCAGAGCTAATTATTTTTGGATAGTCCCATTATGGGGGAAATCAAAACAGAAAATTCTGCTCTTCAACCAGCTCTGAACATGCATTAAGTAGATAAGAAAATCCTAACAGGGTCATAACTTTAATGCAAAGCTATTAATCAGGAGCAGCACTTTCTCACAGCTAAGTGTCACTGGCTATTACACGTATTTCATTTTTCATCATCAAATTGAGAAACCCTAGGTCCAGGAATTAAACTGTCAGGAAATAAGTTGTCTTTTCTCATGCCTGATTGTGTTTTATTGCTTAATTATCGGGCTCTTGCCGAGCTGCTTCCTGAAAGCAATTCCTATTCTGCACCATGCTGCCTCTTCTGTCACTTAATGGTGGTGTTTCCATGGGTGTGTAGCCACTTCTTTCTGCTGGTCCATGCAGACTTAAGTTGGCTGCAGAGCTCTCTCCTAGCCCAGACCCAGAAGATTCCCATAGCTGAGGGCTTGCAAGAGACAACCAACCCTGAAATAACCCAAAGTGAGGTTTGCAGTGGGCCAGTAACCATGAAATCCCCCAAGGTGAGGTTTGCAAGGGAGTACCAACCCTGAAATGACCAAAGTTAGGGTTTGCATGGACCACCAACCCTGAAATGATCTAAGGTGAGGTTTGCAAGGGGCCGGCAACCCTGAAAGGGCCAAAGTTGAGGTTTGCAAGGGAGTACTAACCCTGAAATGACCAAATGTAGGGTTTGCATGGACTACCAACCCTGAAATGATCTAAGGTGAGGTTTGCAAGGAGCCAGTAACTCTGAAATTATCCAAGGTCAGGTGTGCAAGGGACTACCAACCCTGTAATGACCTAAGTTAAAGTCAGCAACCCTGAAATAACCCAAAATCATGTTTGCAGGGGGCCAGTAAAACTTGAATGATCCAAGGTGAGGTTTGCAAGAGTCAACCAAACTTTCAATCATCCAGGGTGGGGTCAGACCTCTCCTTGAAGGGACAGAAGGAGAGGAGCAGGGCTGGGTGCTCACCTCGCTCACGCTCACGTTGTAGCCGAAGGGGCTGTCAATGATGGGAGGGTTGTCGTTGACGTCGAGGATGTTGACTCGCAGAGTGTGCTCCTTCTTCCGGGGAGGCACACCACCATCTGAGGCTTGGATCTGCAGTTGGAGTTGGGTTTTCAAGAAGAGCTTGTTCTTTAAGCTCACAGCCTCAAGAAAACAGCCTGGATGCTCCCAACCAGAAGCAGCCCAAGGAGGTAACTTGGTGCTTACCCGTAAGGTGTAGTGATCCAGCAGCTCCCGGTCCAGCGGCCGTGCCACAAACACCTCTCCGTAGGTGTTGTTGGTGGTACGGATCTCAAAAGCTTGCCCGATGTTCCCCGAAGCCAGTGAGAAAGTCACCTGGAAACATAGTGGGGAAAGCAAACAAGGGCAAGGCAATGTGATGCTGTGAGGAGGAAGAGGAAGGAGACATTACAATAATAATCTCAGCATTGCCTCAGGACATCTCTGAGCGTTTTAAAATGCTCAGCTGCAATGCTTAGGGTCCAGGGGTGTGCTGGCTCATTGCAGTCACCCCAAAGCACACACACATGGGCCAGCCCTGGTCTCCTCCACAGCCCCTCCATGATGCTTGCAGTTTTTGATATTAAGGAACTTCATTAAGATCTCTCTGCATGGTAATGAAAATAACACATGACCAAGAGTTCCTGCTCAGCCTGCCAAGGGCTTCACTGCCTCTCGCTATGCTGGGAGAGGCCACAGCTGTTTTTCAGCTCACTTTGACACATGGTCCTCAGAGCTCTTTGCCCTGGACAGCCCAAGGACAATGATTTTCCTCTTCTCCTGCATGCCTTGACTGAGGAGTGCTGGTATCCTCTGCACACCCCACCCCCCAGCACCACCGCACCACCTCCCCACACCCCGCCCACAGAACTGATGGCATCAATAACCAGAGTTTGCTCTCAGGAATGATGAGAAGGGGAAGAGGTTAGAAAGATGCTGCTGGAGGCATTTCTGCCTTGGTGAAACACTCTCACAGCCTCCTGGGCAACCTCAAACCTGCTGTGCTTGCCTCCCTACCTGCCCGTTGCTGCCTGCATCTGGGTCACGGGCCAGGACCACAGCCACCCGCTTGCCAACCGGGCTGTCCTCTGCCACACTCACAGACGAGTCAGAGGTGATGTCAAACTGAGGGCTGTTGTCATTCTCATCCAGGACTGTGATGGTCACCTGCAAGCATGGCACAGGGCTCAGATAGAAGCTGGCCTCCTGTCCGCTCAGCATCAACAGTCAGCTGGACCCCTCTGGCAAACTCTTGATCTGCTTTGATGTGCCAACAACGTAAGTAGTGTCCGTCCCATGTGGAAATGGGTACAGGTGTCTGAGCCCAGGAGCTGAAGCTACATCCAGTGAGCATCTATCCCATATGGAAATGGGTACAGGTGTCTGAGCTTCAGGAGATAAAACTACATCCACTGAGTAGTGTCCATTCCCATCTGGAATGGACACAGGTATTTGAGCCCAGGAACAAAAGTTACATCTCTCTCTGCAGAGGAGAAGGGATGCTTAGAAGTTGGAGGAGAAGCTCAAGGGTGCTGCAGCTTTCAGGGACTGAATTTTTCTGTGGAGCATCCTCCAAATATCTGGCCACAGAGCAGCTCACACTGCTGCAGGGTGATCCTTTCCTGCTAAGCTTCTCCTGAGCAGTGACTTCATCCCTGCTCACAGCACCAGAGGTTGGGTAAGGTTTGCTTTAAAGCCAAACTAGCACAAAAAAAGACAGAGCTGTGTGTATGTAACTCAACCAGGGCAAGGTGGGCACAGAGGAGAGCTGAGCTCCCTCCCGGGATAACCTCACACAGGGGTGAGTGAGAGACCAGGCAGGAGGTGCTTGGAGTGATGCATCACCAGAGAGGATCAGGCTACCTCAGCCACAATTAGCCAGAGGAAATGCTCTCATCGTGTTTGTAATCAAAGTGCTGCAATACGACAGAGTAATGAGAGAGGAAGAGCCTTTCTGTTCTCGGGGCTCTATTTATGGGTGCCCCAAGTCCCCAGGTGTGGCCAGGTTGAATGTGACAACATCCCAGAGGAAGCCAAGCAGTGAGCTGTGTGCCTCGGGGTGATTTGGCTATTGTTGATGCTGAATGACAGAGAGTCAGGAGCTGGGAGAGCCAATTCAGCTGCTGTGATGGATCCAGCAGCTGCCGTCCCAAGTGTTGGATCAGGGTGTTGGGATTTCTGCTGGTCAGCAGCAGGGTGGCTCACGAGCACCTCACTGTGTCCCCAGGTGTGTCACAGAATCTGACGCTGGTGGGACAGGGCTGGAGAACTCTGTCTATACAGCTCAGTGTGGATTTCAGGGTGGATCCTGGCCCCTAGGATGATACCAGCACGATGGCCATGCTTACCTTCTGTTGGAGGAAAGCAAAGAGGAAAACAGAACAAAGAACCAAGAGTTAGTTGTGGATGAGGAGGTGCAGACACTTGCAAGGGACACTGGGCAGCCCTGCATCCCACCACAGCAGTGCTGGGGGGCTCGGGTCCCCCACTGAGGCAATTCAGAGGCTTCTCTGTGGGTGCATCCCTTTGTATTTGATGGATTCCCCCTTGCCCTGGGAAAGGCCTAGCAACGTGTGGAGAATGCAGCCACCAACACCCATGGGTGGGGGCACTGCCTTTGCCATCCAGCATCTTTTGAGAGGCAACAGATGCACCAAGACCTGATGCTGCCCATCACTCCAGGCCAGTCTCTAGTTCCAAACCTCTTCCTGGGGTCTCGCTTCTCCAGCTGGGCAAAACCGGCACAACTTGAGTAGTGCCAATCTATCCCTGCTCGTGGCACGGGGAGCAGGCTTGCTCTGCACTCAGCATGCCTCCTGCCCCCACAGAGAAATGCAAATCACCCCCCCTGCCTGGCTGCCCTCGAAACTGCCAAATATAACCCTGTCAAACAGAGAATCACAGAATTGGTTTGGTTGCAGAAGGCCTTTAACATCACCAAGTCTGACCATGTCCCCAGCACTGCCAGGTCATCGCTAACCCATGGCCCTCAGCACCACATCTACACAGTTTTGGAACCCTTCCAGGGATGGGGACTCAACCACTGCCCTGGGAAGCCTGAATCAGGGCTCAACAACTCTTTTAGGGAATAAATCCTACCTAAACTTCCCCTGATGCAACTCGAGGCTGTTTCTTCTTGTCCTATCACTTGTGACACAGGAAAAAAGGCCAAACCTCACCTGGCTCCAACCTCCTTTCAG
The DNA here is from genome assembly GCA_013399055.1 of Ramphastos sulfuratus. NCBI lineage: Eukaryota > Metazoa > Chordata > Aves > Piciformes > Ramphastidae > Ramphastos > Ramphastos sulfuratus. Next base: position 131,168 of record WBNM01030674.1, read on the forward strand.
GGAGCTCTAGAGAGCAAGGAGGTCTTCTCCTCAACCTCCTTTTCTCCACGCTAAACCCTAATTCCTTAGGCTTCTCCTCACAAAACTTGTGCTTTAGACCCTTCACCAGTTTCATTTCCCTTCTCTAGACATGTTCCAGCCCTTCAATATCCTTCTTGTAGTGAGGCACCCAAAACTGAACCCCATGTTTGAGGTGTGGCTTCATCAGCAATGAGCACTTGGGGATAAACCCTGCCCTAGTCCTGCTGGCCACACTTGGTGATCCTAGCCAGGATGCTGTTGGCTTTCTTGTCCATGTGGGCACAACCTGACTCATATTTACCTCTATCAAGACTGTTTTACCTTAGCAAGCAAACTGCAAACTCCACAACTTGGGGTTCTGGGTATTTTTTTTCTGAGAAATCCCATCCTATGCCATGCCAAAACTAAAAGACACCAACTGGCGTTGGGTTGGAACTAGATGATCCTTGTGGTCCCTTCCAACCCTAACTGATTCTATGAACTCACACTTATGCAAACTCAAGGTTTCCCTCAGGATTTACAGACCCTGTTGGCTACAACAAAGAGGACAACTAAGACATGCTGTCCCAGGTCAGAGGAAGAGCGAGGTGACCTGAGGTTAGCTCTGCCTGCAGAGAGGTTCATTGGGAAGTAGGTAGAAGCTACTCACCACTGTGGAGTCAATCTTTGGTCCTCCATCATCAGCCACCACTGTCAAGGTGTAGAAGTCTCCTTTCTCTCTGTCCACCTGGCCTTTGACAGTGATCACACCCTGCCAAGGATGAACAACAGCCACGTTGGCCACCAAGAACTCAGTGCAGCAAGCCAAGAGGGGATCACACTGTGGCTACTTACAGTGATCCCATTGATTTTGAAAAGGGAGAGTGCCTGGGCATTGGTGTTGGGGTCAAACTTGTAGGTGATCTGGTTGAGGTTGTCAATAGAGCGGGCCTGGACCCGGAGCACCTCGGAGCCCAGGGGAATATTCTCCATGATCACAGCCTCATAGCTGCTGTTGGAGAACTGCACAGCCTCATCCAGTTCATTCAGCAGGCTGACGTACACGCTGCAGAAGCCCTGGTTGTTGGGAGGTGCTTGGTCCATGGCAGAGACGTTCATCAGGTAGCTGGTTTTGGTCTCATAGTCCAGGTAGTCGATCGTAGTGATGAGGCCTGTGCTCTCATCAATCTCAAACTTCCCTTCTGCACCCGACAAGATTTTGTAGTTCACCAGGCCACCGTTCCCTGGGGCGGGAGCAGGAACCATGGGGCTGGCTGGACCAAGCATCCCAAAGAAGCAGGCACCACCGATGCCAACTTCAACCTTGCAGCAGAGCCCATCAACCCAGCCAGGCCAGGATGTGTGCAATTTTACCACTTCTCCCCCCAAGCTGGGTGTTTCTGACCTCCAGCCTCCTACCTGTATCTCGGTCGGTGGCCCGGACCACCACCACTGAAGTCCCTATCCCTGCTGTCTCCCGCAGCCCCAGGCGGTTATACTGGCGCTGGGTGAACACCGGCACCTCGTCGTTGACATCTTCCACGTAGACAATCACCTGCAAACCCACCCCACACCCCCCAGAGAAACCACAGGTGAGTTGAGCAAGCTCACGACCCACACCAGCTCCTTATTGCTTGTGAGGGGAAATACATCCTTCACGGCGCTCACCTGCTGCATGGGAGAAAAATCATCTCTGCTACAAACACCATCTCTGCTACAAGTCTCCATCCCTAGACGTGTTTAAGGCCAGGCTGGATGAGGCTCTCGCCAGCCTGATCTAGGGTAGGGTGTCCCTGCCCATGGCAGAGAGGTTGGAACTAGATGTCCAGTTCTGGGCCCCTCAATTTAAGAAGGACATTGAGGTACTTGAACGCGTCCAGAGAAGGGCAACGAGGCTGGTGAGAGGCCTTGAGCACAAGCCCTATGAGGAGAGGCTGAGGGAGCTGGGATTGTTTAGCCTGGTGAAGAGGAGGCTCAGGGGAGACCTTCTTGTTGTCTACAACTACCTGAAGGGTGGTTGTGGCCAGGAGGAGGTTGCTTTCTTCAGTGGTAAATGACTGAGAGAGTCATTCCCCACTGGAATGGGCTGCCCAGGGAAGTGGTGGAGTCACCGTCCCTGGAGGTGTTCAAGGCGGGTTTGGATGTGGCACTTGGTGCCATGGTCTAGTCTCGAGGTCTGTGGTAATGGGTTGGACTTGATAATCTTTGAAGTCTCTTCCAACCTTGGTGATACTGTGATACTGTGACCTTTGTGGTCCCTTCCAACCCTGACTGATTCTATGATTCTGTACAAGCACCACGTGATGGGGAGAGCGCTTAACAACACGGCTTGAAACAAGCCCTGTGGTTGGAGTGACTCAGTCCTCCCTTGGCTGGAGGGACATACAGCCTGCACATGAATTCCTCCATGCTTTGGGATCTGCTGCTGGGGGACCTTGCAGTCAGAGGCTCTGTAACACGGCAATGCTGGCTGCTCGGTGGGAAATTTTGCTCCCAGTTCAGCAGGTCGAGCTGCTGATTCCCCAGGGAACAGCCTTTCTCCTCCTGGTTTTCTGCTTGCTGCTGTGGGCATGCCACACTCAGCCAGAGCCCACCCCACCGCTGGGTCTAAAAATAAATGCAACCAGAGGGCTGGGTTTGTGGGAGCTGTGGGAAGCTATCGTGTCCCTGCTAAAGATTATTGCCAGTGAGTCCTGGGTTACCTAAAGAAATGCCTGGTCAGGAGATATGGCTTCCAGCAGCTCAGCTCTTCCTCCTGATGGCTGAGTGACAGCTCACCAGGTGAGCGGCATTCCCTCCAACAGGGACTGCTGCACCACTGAGCAACCTCATTGCATCCATTTGTCACAGGGAAACAGAAAACAAGCCAGCAGCCCCCCTCCAAAGGGCTCTTTTCCACCCACAGGCAGCCCCAGGAGACTTCCCATCAGCACTTCCACGCCAAGATCTCTCAAACTTCCTGCATGCCTGCGAGGGCTGGAAATGACTGCCCTCTGATGAAGCATCCCAAATATTTTGGATGAACTCCTCCTCCACCCCACCCTGCTGCCCTCCCCTCAGCAGCTGTGAGGTCCTTACCCTCACGGAGCTCCTCATGGGTCCATGCTCTGTGTTGTAGGCCTCCACCTCGAGGACGTGAGAGGAGTTCTGCTCCCTGTCCAGAGGCCGCACACCTCTCATCACCAGCCCCGTGCTGGGGTTGATGCGGAAGTGGTTGTGCTCGTTCCCTGGTGGAGGGCAAAAGGGAAATGTATGCTGCATGCTGATCTGGCATCAGCCCTGGTGACACATCCAGCCCTTCCTTGGGGAGTATCTCATAGAAATGTTATTGAGCAAAATCCAAGTCCTCATCTCATAGAATGCCAGGAGTTGGAAGGGACCTCTGGAGATGATCGAGTCCAACCCCGCTGCTAAAGCAGGATCACCTAGGGCAGGTTGTGCAGGAATGTGTTCAGGTGGGTTTCGAAAGGTTCTAGAGAAGGAGCCTCCACAACCTCTCTGGGCAGCCTGCTCCACTGCTCCATTACCCTCACACTGAAGAAGTTTTGCCTCCTGTTGAGGCAGAACTCCCTGTGTTCCACTTTGTGTCCACTGCCACTCGTCCTATCACAGGGCATCGCTGAAAAGAGGCTGCCCCCTTCTTTTGGACACCCAACTGTCAGATAGGTCTTGTAATGACAGGACAAGGGGCAATGGGTTTAAACTGGCAGAGGGGAGATTTAGACTGGATGTTAGGAGGAAGTTCTTTACAGTGAGGGGGGTGAGGCACTGGTACAGGTTGGCCAGGGAGGTTGTGGATGCTCCCTCTCTGGAGGGGTTCAAGGCCAGGTTGGATGAGGCCTTGAGTGACCTGTTCTAGCGGGAGGTGTCCCTGCCTATGGCAGGGGGTTGGAACTAGATGATCCTTGAGGTCCCTTCCAACCTTGCTACTTGCTATTCTATGATTCTATATTTGTAAACATTAATCAGACATGAATTAATAATTCAGATGTTTCTAAACATTAATCTCCTTCAGCTATGCCAGGGTTTAGCCTTGGTCAAGGCAGGAGCTACAGCATCTAGGTGTCCATCCATGGTAAATCATGCCCCTGCAATTAATTCTTATGCTAAAATTGTGCTCAGGGATCAGGGAAATGTTTCTGTGGGCTGGAAAATGGGAAAGGATGGAGAGCACAACATCCAAAGCCTGTGTGTGGGATGGTTGACGCTTGGTACAAACCCATCAATGCACAAAGGAGCACCTGGACTTACCCTTGACGATCCTGTACCACACTCTCCCATTGATGCCTTCATCTGCATCTGTGGCTTTCACCTTTATGAGAAAAGAAAAGCAGTGAAGGTGTAGGGCAGCAATTTCCAGACTGTGACAAGATGCCTCACTCTGCTGAGGCTGGGCAACCTCAGCCATTCCTCATAAGACCTGACCTGCAGATCCTTCACCAGCTTTGTTGCCCTTCTCTGGGCACTCTCCAGCACCTCAGTGTCTTTCTGAACCCAAAACTGAAGCCAATATTTGAGGTGTGGACTCAGCAGTGCCAAGCACTGAGGGGACAACCCCTTCCTTAGTCCTGCTGGCCACAGTGTTTCTGATACAAAAGACTTCACCACTAAGGATGGAGCTTTCCTGCCCACAGAGCTGGGCAGGGATTCCTGCTCCCGTTCCTGATGGGCACACAGCCCACAGCATCAGGACAACTCACCCAAGCAGTGGCATATGTAAAAACTACTAAAAGAAACACAAATGCAACCAGCCTAAGGCATGCTGGTGGTCTGGACACTGGTCTGGGTCGCTGCAAAACCCCCATCAGTGGATGGGAGCACCCTTCAGCTGTGATGCACTGCACAGTCTGTGCACAGAGTCGATCAGCTGCCTGTCCCCGGAAATCCAAGACACGGGTCCCCTCTGGTGTCGCTGAACAACACTGCAGTGTTTTCTCTTCAAACCCCAGCCAGCAGCACACTGTCCCCGGCAGCTGAGAAGCGGGATGTGGTGAGGGGCAGTGGGGTCTGGGTTTCGTCCCCAGCTGGCATCGAGCCACTGCATCCCCACTCGGCAAAAATCACTTCCCACACAGCATCCAAATCCCAGTCGCAGCGGTGGCCACTTGCAAGTCCCTGGGATGAGGATACAGGGAATGTCTTAGCTTTTATTCTGCTTGCTCCTTCCTCTAGCAAGGCATCTTCTGCTGCAGTTCTCCCTACGAATATTACTCTGTGGTTTCCTTTCCTCAGGCAAGTGGGGGTCGGTGTCCAGACATGAACTGAAAAGAGGAGGGCAAAGGATGCATGTGGAATGGGAACAGTGAAGACGTTTACAGGGGCTCAGTTTTACAGTCCTGGGCTTGCAGGAATCAGAGATGCTCTTTGGAAATGCAGTTCTGAGGTGCTTTGAATTGTTCTTGTTCTCTTTCACCAAACCAGCCCACGCCAGCAGAAACCCTAGTTTGCAAGGCAGTTAGCACTTTCTATCTGGATTTCTGTTCCATGTACCTTGTCCTCACCTGTCCCAGATTGGTTCACATCTTGCTTTATGGTGCCCTGCTCCTTGTTTCACCATGGATCAATCACTTTAGAATCACAGAATTGTTTTGATTGGGAGAGACCTTTAACATCATCGGGTCCAACCACTCAACAAGCACAGTCAGGTCCGCCACCAAACTATGTCCCCACATCTACATGGGTTTTAAACCCCTCTAGGGATGTGGAATGTCTTGGCAGCCTAGTCCAGAGCTTGACAGCCCTTTTGGGGAAGATATTTTTCTAATGTCCACTCTCAAATTTCCATGGCACATCTTGAGGATGTTTGCTGCTGTTCTATCACTTGTTACCTTCCTTTCACAGCAGAGAGCTCTCTCTCACACACAAGCTCTCCCACCTCAGGGCTCCCTGAAGCCATTACTGGGCAGAAGCTGGGCTGTCTCCTCTTACATGTGATGGACGGGTCCTGTAGCAGCAGATGAGCAATGCCCAGGCAGACTGGCTGCCTTGGCATGACATTGGGCTGCATTCTGGCAAAGGCTTTTGTATCAGGCAAAACACTGTGTCATGGTGGGGTGGAAGCCTAAGGGGTGGGAGACAAATCTTTGCAGCTTTTTGTACCAATCCTTGTCCTGCTGTGCCCGGGAAGATGCATATCAAGGTGAGCAAGGATTTCGACATGATGAGAAACTCCAAGCTGCAAACATCCCCTTAGTTCACTCAAGAAGCTGCTGCAAGGAGATCCAGCACAGAAAGCAGGTGAGCTGGGTCAGCCCAGGTAAACAAAAAAGTAGAATCATAGACTGTTTTGGGTTGGAAAGGACCTTTAAAAGTCATCTAGTCCAATGACCCTTGCAGTAAGCATGGACATTCCCACTCAGCCTGGTCTCACAGCAGAGGGCTTCCAGCCCTCCCATCATTGCTGTGGTCTCCTCTGGCCCTGCTCCAACAGGTCCCCGTCTCTCCTGCATTGAGGACTCCAGAGCTGGACCCAGCACTGCAGGTGGAGTCTCTGCAGAATGAAGCAGAGAGGCAGAATCCACTCCCTCCACCTGCTGCCCATGCTGCAGGGGATCAGCCCAAGACACAGTTGGGTCTGGGCTAGGAGTGCACAGTGCTGGCTAATGTCCAGCTTTGCACCCACCAGCATATACAAATCCTTCTCCTCAGGGCTGTTCTCCAGCCTTTTATCCAGCAATGTGTTTTTATATACTGGGAGTTGTCCCAGTCCAGGTGGAGGACCTTCCTGAACCCCATGAGATTCCCAGGGGTCCACTACTGAAGTGGTTTCCATGAAACCAGCACATGTTCCTGCCAGCCTGAAGCTCAGCTGCTGCTGCTTTCACCCACTGAGGTCCCAGAGGAGATACGGTGCTCGGATAGACTGTTCCAAACTTGGGCAAATGATTGGACTCGAGTGCAAGTGGTGGGAGAAAAGCTTCTTCTGCTGCAGACACAAGGTGTCTTGTGCAGCTGAGCAATTAGGTGCCTTTGGCCTGCTTTATCCCCCTCCTTGAGAGAGTGGGCTGCAGGCAGAGCCAGCCTTTTGCAGGTCACCTTTCCGATACCCCCAGCTCCTGGAAAAGGGCCAAAAAAGGTGGAGGGAGGAGGGAGGAGGGAGAAGAATAGAAGGATGGGAATAAAGCAGGCAGCTTGGCGCAGAGCTGCTGGGAAAAGGGGGAGCAGGCGTGGGGCTCAGCCCACGACTGTACCATTCAGCGTCCTGCAGGGGCAAAGCCAGGAGGACTCAGTCCCTCATCCCAGCGGGGCACAGCCCCAGGGCACTGCTGAGCTAGCAAAGCCTGGGAGGGGGCTGAGAGGCCCCTTTGGCTTTGCATGCTCAGGCTGTCCCCAGCCTGGCTGCCGTCGCTCTCCCACCCTCCTCTGCCCTCCGAAAGGGAGGAGGGGGCTGGCAGTTGGTGGAGCGCGGTGGGAGAGGCGGCAGGGCAGGCGTGCTGGAGGAAAGCCTGAGCTCGGCTGGCCGGTGAGAGGTAGGCAGCCCAAATCCCACGGCAGATCCATCACTGGGCACTCAGGCTGACTCGGAGGGGTGGGTGAGGCAGATCAGGGACCTGTTGCCATCCTCAGCTGCAGAGCTGCTGCCCTCAGGCTGGAGAAAGGGCTGCAGGTGGGGTGGGGAGAGAAGATGCAAAGTTTGCATCTCGGGTTTGAAGTCAGGCAGCCCTCCTGCCTTCCCTGTCCTGTTGTTTTGTGCTGGGAGATTGGGAAAGTCCTGTGGGTGCAGTACTGTGAGGGTGATGAGCAGCAGCATCCCTGACAGCCCTTTCAGAACCTGGCTTTCCAGGATGGTGAGCTGGGAGTTTGGGGTTTGCCAGCATCACCTCCTCCTGCAATAGACTGGAAAGACTCAGTGCATTGGGAAAAGCTGGGGAGCTCCAGGAAAGCATTGCTAAGCAGGATGGGAAGGGAAAGAGAGCTGCTTTTCATCTGAGCTGGGTTACAGGCACAGAAGAGCCTGAAACAGCCTTTTCTTTGCTGGGATTTGAGAAAATGGAGGGAAGAGTATATAGAAAAGTGCTGCCAAACAAGGCAGCTGGGCCAGGCCAGGCAGGCAGCACTGCTGGGCAGGACAATCAATCTCTGCTGCTCATGCACAGGAATCATTTCTGTTTCCTTTCCACCCTTCTCAGGAGCACTTCACTTCTTTGCAGTTTCGCTTCTTTGCCTCTGATCCTCAGCTGCTGGGCTGTGGGGATGGCTCTGGTTGGAGCTGATCAGGCAGGCATGACCCTTCTTGGGGCATTTTCCAGGCTGGGCAAGCCTCTTATTGACTTATGTGGGATTTGGGGCTTGGTGTGACAGTGATGCTGGGAAATGGTGATGCTACAAACAGGGATGCAGGCAGCGGCCTGACCAGTGGGTATACAATGCTGTGGGTAAGTAAGTGGTCTGTTCCCAGGCTTCATGGAAGGCACCAAGCTCCCATTCCATGGGATGGAAGCCTTTGTCCAGCAAAAGTGCTGCTTTTGTCATATTGCTGATAGGACCCCAATTCTGGTGGCTTTTTGCTGAGATTCTGTTGAAATGGCTTTAGCTTTGTCCCAGGTAGGCGATGAAGGGAGCATTCCCTTTCGTATGTGGAAAACTTACTGGCTCTGAAAAGAAGTCACCACTCTGCAAAGATTTTCCAGATTTTTAGTGACTTTTTCTAGAAGAGCTTAGAAATCAGGTGAGGGGCAGCCTGGATCTTCCCCAAACCTCCAGCTCTGCCAGTTGAGCTGGGTGTGAGGAGAATCTGGATGGGAAGCATGGCTGGAAGAGCCTGGGAAAACAAACATCAGTGTGACCCTTCTGATTGTTTCTAAAGGACATTGTCAGCTGGATTGAAAAGAAAAGCCCCACAGCCACCATCGACAGAGCAAAAAACAACCTGAAGAAATTGTCCATGTCTCCTGGCTTGCTCTTAACAGCACTATAAGGCCACCAAGCCAAACCACGTGTGGTCAGCAAATGCCAGAATTTAGATAACCATGGTAACCTCAATTCAGGCTGCCTTTGGTGTGGGGGGGTAAGCAGTAGCTCTGCCTGATGGTTCTCATGCCTGGGCAGAGCCCAGAAGCCTACTCAGGGGACAAGGAGGGTCCTTGGTATGGCTTTGGCTGCCAAGAGTTGCTTCTCCTCCCAAAGCTGGAGGTGAAGAGACTGAGCCAGGAAAGGAGAGGTTGCACATGTGATGGTTTGGGAGTTCCCATCCCCTCCACACTTTGTAAAATCACCCAGACTAGAGTCAGTCNAATAAATGGGTTTTTTGGGTGAAGAGAGGTGGAAACACTGCTTTAGAGGAGGAGATGAGAGCCCTGACCCCTGAGCCTGCTTGCAATACACACAGGATTCACCTGAGCTAAAGTGTTCTCAGGTGCCAAGCCTTTTATTTTTGCTTCTCGCATCTCCTGAGCACAGACCTGGCTTTGACTCATGGAAGCAGCCACATCTTTCTGGAACCTCTGAGCTGTGACCAGGATGATACAATTCTTGACCTGAGGCCAATACCATCACAGCTTTGAATTCTCAAGCCCAGGCAAGGCCAAAGTATTCCAGAAATGAATCACATCTCCCAAGTGCTTCAAGCCCAGCACCCAACTCTGGTAGAAACTTCTGACTTTATTCCCTCTGTATCTCAGATTACAAGAGGAGGTGCACAGATCCTGTGGGAGCAATAAGTCCCCTCCCGGATCAGTCAGAGTTCTAGGAAACCAGAGCTGGGAACTCACCTGCCCAAGCATGTACCCTGCACACAGAGGGTATGGTTGGAGCACAGACAGTCTGAGCTGAAGGACTCCCAGCACTAAACCTTGCTTAAGGTTGTTTCCTGTGTAATTTGGACAGTGAGCGATCCTTGTCTCTTCTGATGCAGCATCTTCCTTTCCATTAGGCTCATCTCCACTGAGGTGTCTCAAAGTTTCCAATTAGTGATTAAAGACATGTCTCCTCTCTCCTTTTTTTGATTGCTCTGCTAGTGAATGCCTGGCTGCTGCCTACACAAACCTGTATGGCTTTGGGATGGTGGCTGCAAGAGCAGACCCAGAGACCCTGGCGGTCCCCGCGGCCCTGTCTTTCCCCATCCTAAGCTCTAATTAAATTGGCTCAATCCAAACCCATACTTGCCAGGAGACTGCCTGGCCATGGACCATTCTAACAGCTCTCTATCACTCTTCTAAATCCCACATCTCTGTAGGAAAGTCAGTGTAATAAAGCTCTACCTCCAGCATACAGGCTAGAGCACCAAGGGCCAAGCCAAGCTGTCGCATTGCAGAGGGTTGGCACAGCAAAATCTCTGAGCTGCAAAGATGCTGCTCTCAAACACAGCCCCACCAGAGCCAGAAATGGGTATGGGAGGGTGCAGGAAAGCAAAACAATAGGTGGAAACTGCTCTGGGGATTTGAGTTTGGGGGCGTGGGGGGGAACCTGCCCTGCCAGTAGCTGTGAAGTGTTTGGTAAGAGCTCTTACTGGTGGGGCTTTTGGAAACTCGTTTGCATCACAAGTGGCTGAGAAGCTCATGACATGTCTGAACCTGAAAGCAGGTCAGGAAAATGCCTAGCCCAAGAGAATACTTTGGCACAAGCAAGGTAAGGGTGTTACACTTCAGCCCTGCAACCATCCAAAAAGGCAGTGCTAGCACAACGCTGCAGCTCAGTGAGGACTTATCTGGGCAGAAGTTCAACCAGCTTTTAATTTTCTTTAGAGGAGAGGGAATAATAAAAAAAACCAAAAAACCAAATGACAGCCAGTTCAACAAAGCCACATTTCTAAGGAACAGACCTTCTCTAATGTATGGTTATGTATTGCTCTCAGAACAGCTTCATGCAATGTGTGTGTGTGTGAGTTTCTCACAGGTGTCATCACTTGGACCATGGTGTCCTAGTGTATGTGATTACTGCTTGTGCTAAATTTCTTTGCCAGATGGTTTTGCACTTCAGGGCACAACTTTACAGGTATAAATCCCACCTCTGTGCTTTGCTTGCTGGCAAAGCAGACAGACTCCTGTCATCCTGTGTCACAAAAAACATTGCTAGGAGGACCTTAGACATTGAGACAAGCCAAAAATCCACCAGGCTGGACAGAGGGTGGCCGTCTATCCAGCTTCTAAGTGGTAATCACCCATGTTGCTTTTCACTGCAGGGAAGATGAGCACAGAGGATGCTGACAATGGGACCTCTCCCACTCCACCTCTCCCTTGGCTTCCGGTTTCAACCACTGAGCTGGTCCCACCCAGTCCTGCTCCCCCCAGGGTGGTAGACCCACTGTCCATCATCATCATCGTGCTTGTCTGCATCTTCCTCCTCCTGGCAACCTTCCTCATCTTTGTCAGCCTCTGCAAGCCTGTGGTGCTGGAGCATTCCCTCTTTGGGCCCAGTGAGTGCATGCCACATCACCCAGCAGATGCCAGCGAGCCCCAGCTGAGGCTGTGGAAGCGGCTGGGCTCCCTGCGCCGCTCCATCAACACCTTCAGAAGGAGCCAGCCGGTGTCCCAGAGCCAGCTTGCCCGTCCCAGGAACTCCCCTGCCAGCCAGGACTGGCATGTCATGGAGTCCACCAAAATGTGATTCCTCTCTGTGAGTGCTAAGTCACCCCACACTGCTACTCTATCCTAGGCTTTGGGTTCAGGCTCAGCTCCCTCCTCAAGCCTGGTATCCTGGGCATCCCAGCAGAGCTCATTTCCATGCAGCAGCTCTGCAAGGTGACAGGAGATTTTGCTATTTGAAGTTCCCCAACACTTTCCAGGTTGTTGTTTCCTGGCAGGAAAGGTGGAAGCATCCCAACTACACCCACACACTGCTATCACCGGGCATGCCAAAAAAATATTGCTGCTTAATTTCTTCTAGAAAACGTTGTGCAGCCTGTGAGGCAGCTGAACAAACAGCCTGGGCAAGAGCAGAACAACTTGGCTGCCTAACAAAGAACTCCTTGAAGAGAGGCATCCCAGGGCAAACGTCTCCTCAGAAAGCAACCCTCAGCTGAGAGATTGCCCCCTGAGTTGTGCTCCTGAGTAGGTGGAGGAAGGCTCGTTCCCCTGACCCGTACAGCAAGCTGTGGGTTGCTGTGGGTGATGCTTGAAAGGATGCATGTTCCAGCTGTCTGCTGGAAGCCTGCTTCAATAAATGAGCAGCAGGAACAGGTAAACATGCCTGTAAATGCAGTAAAGAGGCCTTTTGAGGCTTGCAGCCTCTGACAGCTTGGAAAGGCACCACACAAGCCTGAGCTGCTCGTTTCTGCTGGGAAAGGGTACAACAGCCAGCAGGTAAGCTGATGTGCTTAAAAGCAAAAGGAAAAGAGGTTTAATTCTTCAAGGTCTGCAGCTCACACTACATTCAGCCATGGAGTTCACCTCTTTGAGTGAGGTCTCTGTGCCCAGCGAGGTCTCAAGGTGAACACCAAACACCATCTCCCTGGGTTTTGTGTGTTTTCTGACCCTTGTAGGGAGCAGCTCTGCATCAGGACCTTCCTGGCTGCCTGCAATGTTTCCTCACTCCTCCTGATGTGGATTGCCAGGCTTTTGGAGAAGGGAATGGGGAAACCTTCAAAATCTCTCCTTGCGGCCACAGGGACACTGGGATGTTGTTTGAAGGGGGGAGAGATTTAGTACCAGGTGTTCACTTTTAAAGGTGTAAATTAAACTAAACCTGAGTGATTGCCTATTTACTTTTCCCATCTGATTTTGTTCTATGGAAAACAAACTTCTTCCAAAATACCACGTCTCCTTTGCCACAAAATTCCAAAGGCACCCCCCTCTTTTGGGAATTATGCTCTAAGAAAAGGGACTTAAATGCCAGGATTTTTTTTTTTTTTTACCATTCCCAGTCTTCCAGTTTGCAAAACCAGCTCAGTTTTTGGTTTCTCATGGCAGCACTCTTCTCCACCCACTCAGCTCCCTGCGTGCTTCCAGCCTGGCCACAAGCATTGCAGGGAGATCCTGCCCCCAGAGACAGGCAAGGTGCTATGGGCATCATCGTGCCACGGCACAACAGGTGACCAGGAGCCACAGGAGCTCACGCTCCCAGCAACCCACACATCGCTCCCAGCAAACCTTTATTGCAGGAGGCAAAAGGCTCCTTTCTTCTCTCCCAATGACTCACCCTGTCCCTGAGAGCCAGGGACAAAGCTGTCCCTTTCCCTGTTCACCAAGAGGTATTCAAGGCAGGAGCAGCCTTCCCAGGGCACTCTGCAAAAAAGCCTTTGGTGCCTGCTTCAGAAGAGCCCTAGGTTTGAAGGGATGCTGGAAGCTTTGGAGGCTGAGTGAATGCCTGCATTCATTCAGCACTCACTGAGCCATTCAGCTCTGCCCACTGCACCCTCAAAGAGGAACAAAAATGAAAGCAAAGTCCAAACGCTTTTCTCCCTCTGTTTCCCCTCCTTCTCAGAGCATCTCTTTGCATGCAGTCTTCTCCCTCCCCCTTGAGACATCCACTCTCTCTTCCTTCTCTGCTGGGAGGAGGGAGAATGTGGGGACACAGCCAGGTAAAAGGGCCTTGCCAACACAGGGCTTGGGTTTGCTCCTCTCACCTCCTGCAGAAATGGGGTGAATTTTGTATTTGGGTTTGCTCCTCTCACCTCCTGCAGAAATGGGGTGAATTTTGTATTTGGGTTTGCTCCTCTCACCTCCTGCAGAAATGGGGTGAATTTTGTATTTGGGTTTGCTCCTCTCACCTCCTGCAGAAATGGGGTGGATTTTGTATTTGGGTTTGCTCCTCTCACCTCCTGCAGAAATGGGGTGAATTTTGTATTTTTCCTTTGTGCTTTGGTCTCTTCTCCCCGGTGCTCACAGCCTGGGCTACTAAAGGAGCAGGGGGGTGCATAAACAAGAAGACATCTTGCCCTGGGGCTGTGGGAAGTAGACTGATGACGGGGAGAAAAAAACCTTCACCTTGGGCTCCCTGCAGCTCACAGTCGTGGTGCCAGGGCCTGAAGAATGGCAGATCCCCTTCACCTATCCAAGAGCCATGCAGGAAGAGAGCCACATACCTGCACTATGCTGCTGGCAGCTGGGATGTCCTCAGGGACGCTGACCTCATAGCTGCTCTGAAGAAAGATGGGTCTATTGTCATTGACGTCCAGGACAGTCACGAACACCGTGGCAGTCCCTGTGCGCCGGTTCCCCGTGGGGCCGTTGTCTGTATGGGAGAGAAAGGCCAGGGCAGGTTCAGTCACATCCAGCTCCTCCTTGCACAGGTGGTGCTTAGCCTTTGGCTGCTGAAAACAGCAGGATCCAAGTTTCTGTACCAAAATCCTCCCTGTTTTCTGCAACTTCCAAAACCCACACTGAGCCACAAGTTTGGTTTGGTTTTCATTCTGCTTATTCTGAAAGAAAAAGGAGAAGCCAAACCACCTCCAAGCTCTGCCATGGAGCCAAAGTCCAGTAGAGGCTGGAAATGCATCTGATCATTAAAGAGGGGACTAGGAAGGTGATGTAGGATGGAAGGGACTGCTGGAGGTATTGGGAGTTGAGGATGAATAGAGGTTTGATGAGCTTTCTGTAGACTCGACTGAGCTCAGCTCATGGCCAGGGAGCATCAGGATCAGTTGATGTTCAGTAGATAAGGACATAGCAGTGTGGCTCTTTGCTTTGCCATGAAGAATGAGACAATGGGGAGCATAGGTTTGGTTTGGGTTTTCCAGCATGATGCAAGAGAGCACTAAGCCCATTCAGCTGGTGACTGGGAAAACACCAGCAGCCTGACAGCCATCAGAGGGGCAGAATGGTCCTTCTACCACTTGGGATCTGGTTCTGTGTGCCCAGCTGGTGCAGTATTCCCACTGCAGTCTCCGTGGCACCTGCAGTGCCATGCCCCTGAGATTTCTGACCAGGCCACTCATTTTTCTTGTCAGAAGGGACACACAAGTCATCTGCAAACAGGCACATCATTATAAAGCTCTGGGGATGACAGCCAAGCTGCGTCTGGCATGCAGGCCCTCGGCCCATGCCAGGTGGCTCTGGATTAATGGGCAGCCACTGAGCCAAGGGCTGGCATGGCATTAGGGGAACGATGTTGTGGCACTGGCATTTCTGGGTGGAGGTCTGTCCTGGACAGCATGAAGGCTCTCAGGAATGGGGGCCCTTGTCTTCCCTAGGGGAAGGGAAAAGAGCCATGTGAGCCTGTCTACAAAAGTGATGGTGGAACCCGCAATTTAGCATCTCATAGCTCATGTGTATTAACACCAAACACAGGATGTAGTTTACAGAGCACTTCAAAGGCTGTTGTCAGTCCGCTGCATTTCCAAGACAGCTGAGTATGTGCAGGGGCACCTGACATGGCAGCAGCCCGATGTGAGCGGTGGGAAATCCTTACCTATGGCCTCCAGGATCAGTCTGTATGATGCCACAGTCTCCCTGTCCAGACTCACGACGGTCCTCACCACCCCATCCCTGAAGCCAACGCTGAATTTGCCATCCTGGTTCCCACCTGCAGCAAAGGACAAGGACCAGGTCACCCACTGTGTGGATGCAGGAAGAAGAGCCCACGCTTCAGTGGATGCTGCAGCCTGGTACGGGGCCAGCCCAGCTATGGGAATCACAAGCATTCAGCCTGGCCTCCTGAAGGGCTGCGTTCTACATGGGTTTGAGCAGAGCAAGTGCAGATCATAGAATGTGTTGGGTTGGAAGTGACCTTTAAAGGTCACCTAGTCCAACTACCCTGCAGTCAGCAGAGTCATCTTCAATAGCTAGAGTCTCATACAAGCTGGCTTGAAATGTTTCTAGGTGTTGTGTATCTACCACCTCTCTATGCAACCTGGGCCAGGGTCTCACCATCTTCAGCATCAAATATTTCCCCCCTCTATAAAGCCCAAATCTCCCTCTTTTAGTTTTAAACTACCACCCTTTGTCCTAACACAGCAGGTCCTGCTAAAAGCTCTGTCCTCAGCTTATAGGTCACCTTTAAGTACTGAAAGTCCACCAGAAGGTCTCCCTGGAGCCTTCTACAGGCTGAACAAATCTGACTCTCTTTCAGCCTGGCCTCACAGCAGGGGGCTTCCAGCCCTTTGATCACCTATGTGGCTTTCTGTGGCCCCACTCCAACAGGTCCNCATCAAATATTTCCCCCCTCTATAAAGCCCAAATCTCCCTCTTTTAGTTTTAAACTACCACCCTTTGTCCTAACACAGCAGGTCCTGCTAAAAGCTCTGTCCTCAGCTTATAGGTCACCTTTAAGTACTGAAAGTCCACCAGAAGGTCTCCCTGGAGCCTTCTACAGGCTGAACAAATCTGCCTCTCTTTCAGCCTGGCCTCACAGCAGGGGGCTTCCAGCCCTTTGATCACCTATGCGGCTTTCTGTGGCCCCACTCCAACAGGTCCATGCCTGAGGACTGCAGAGCTGGACCCAGCACTGCAGGTGGAATCTCAGCAGAGTGGAGCAGAGGGTCAGTGTCCCCTCCCTGCACTTGCTCCCCACACTGTCGGAGATCAGTCCAAGTCACAGCTGGCTCTGGGCTGAGAGTACATGTTGATGGCTCACAACTAGCTTTTCATCTACCAGCACCCCAAGTCCTTCTCCTCATGCCTGCTTCTCCAGCCCTTCATCTCCCAGCTTGTGTTGATGAAACATGAGGCTGCTATTGTGAGAAAAATGACTCTTTGGTGTTACATCTATTTTTACCTTCTTCCTGAGGGTTAAATGCCACATGTGCCATTTGCAAGTCAAAGCGTGGCCAGGGGGTTCCCCAGCCTCCAGCTGCAGGTGCTGCAGTTGTAGTGCAAGCCAGGCACTGCCCAGGCAGCATCACTTCTTACCTGCTCCTTGCCCATCTAACCTCACCTTCAAGTTGAGTGATGAGGTTTCCTAAAACTCCAGAGGGGCTTTCAGCCCTAAATACCATTAGATGAAGGCCACTTCAGTGGTGTGAAGCCTGCCACATCCCAATGGTGTGAAGGCAGGAGATGTTTGAGGGCAAGACTTCACCCCAAGCAGGACAAGTAGCCGTGGAGCGGTCAGCAAGGCAAAGAGCCAAGCGGGGCTCTTCAGCAGAGGGCGATACTGCACAAGCTTTGGAGGGGCTGGAAAAGTCAACGCCGATGAGCAGAGCACCCTGGCCACAGGCTGGGGCAGCCTGCTCCTTTCGACAGCCAAAGGTCCCCTTTGCAGCTGTTGGTGAGGTGTTCCCACCTGTGATGAAGTAGCTGAGCTCGGCGTTCAGCCCAACGTCAGCATCCGTGCAGTTGAGCCGGACCACTTTGAAATCCCGGGCCACGTTCTCGGGCAGCGACACGTTGTAGACAGCGGGGAAGAAGGTGGGGTTCTCGTCGTTCACATCCAGAACTGAAAGAGAGAGCAGAGCTGAGTAACTTCTGAGGGATGCTTCTCCTGCAGATCTCAGGCTGATGCTCACTGGGCTCCCCAAACCACCTGCCTGCTGCTTTGACCATCCCAGGGATGTGGGGTGGGGTTGTCTGTGGTCCTTCTGTAAGGGCCAAATCCCCCTGACATCAGGCTGTATTTGGTGGTCTCTGACAGAGATCACAGAGAAACCCTAACTGGTGCAAACACCAATTTTAATCACACCCTGATTTCCATCCCTGTTCAGAGGAAAATGTGGGGCTTCGACAGTACGAGCTCAGCATTTCCTGGTGTGTATGGCAGAGAGCTCAGAGGTTAAAGAACCAGAAACTTCATCTTCCAAACCCGGGCCTGAGGAGAATCCAGGATCATTTTATCTCCAGATGATTGTTATCCACTACACTTGTATGAAGCCAATACATAGGAATGCATTGGGTCAAAACTAGACCACACAGTAATGGTCTCTGTGTCTCCTGTATGAACCACAGCTCCCCGCAGGGTGAGGTGTTCTTGTCATCCAGTTTTCTGGGACCAGAGCAGGGCTCTGTAGCTGGACAAGGGCCGGAATGGGTCCTGGGGCACCCACCTTTGACGGTGAGGGTGCTGGTGGAGCTCTTGGAGGGTGTGCCAGCATCACTGGCCACCACCCTCAGGTAGTACTCTGCAATCCTCTCCCTGTCCAGCACGGTGGTGGAGGTGACAAGCCCGCTGGTGCTGTTGATGAGGAAATCCATGCGAGGCATCCCTACCTGCATGCGGTACGTCACCTGTCCATTGGGACCCTCATCCAGGTCAATGGCCACTACCTGGTGGGGAGAGCAAAGAGGAAGGGCGAGCCCCATCATCCCCTGATGATGAGAATCACACTACAGAAACCCTGAGCATTTCCTTGCCCCCAGGGATGTCGGGCTGAAACAAAGAGGCCTCAGAGCATAGGGAGCAAGCACATGGGGTGGAATGTCCCAGTCCCATTTGCATCCCCCACATTTGCATTTTTAGGGGATGGGGAGGGTTAAGGGGACAGGGAGGGTGGAAGGGATGGAGAAGGTGGAAGGGACGGAGAGAATGTATTGCTAGCCTGCCTTACAGAGGTGACAGCACCAACAGCAGCAGTTGTCAGTATGGTGGCAATGGGACACACTCACCTGGAAGACAGAGGAGCCTGCAGGAAGGCCCTCAGCAATCTCAGCCACGAAAGGCAGGTTTTGGAAAGTGGGATCGTTGTCATTCAGGTCCAGCAGGTTGACAAAAACCGTGGCGCTGCTGGTAGCTCGCAGGGGTGGCCGCCCACCTGCAGAGCCCAGGAACAGGGGTCTCAAGGTCAATGCCTTGATCTGTTTCCACCCTTTTTACCTAAAAAGAAGCCCTCCCTCTATGTGCAGACAGTAGTGTAGGATGGGGCTGCCCCTGGAGGCACTGACTTGTGTCATGCAGCTGAAAAACAAGAGCAACACCAATCCGTGCTTATCTGTCTTTCTGGCAGGATGGATGAGACAGTGGCTTTAGCACTGCACAGAGGTGATGCCAAAATAGAAGGGGACAGAGGGAAGCTTATATAGAAGCAGAATCATTTTAGTTGGAAAAGACTCTTAAGATCACTGAGTCCTATTGTTAATCCAAACAGGTCACCACTGAACCACGTTGCAGAATCACAGAACATTAGGGGTTGGAAGGGACCTTGAAAAATCATCCAGTCCAATCCCACTGCCCCCTGCTGGGGGCAACCCCCACTGCTTGAACACTCCCTGGAGGTGTTCAAGGCCAGGTTGGAAGAGGCCTTGAGTGACCTGTACTAGTGGGAGGTGTCTCTGCCTATGGCAGGGGGTTGGAACTAGATGATCTTTGAGGTCCCTTTCAACCTTACTATTCTATGTTTCTATGATCACAGTGAAAAAGCTTTTCCTTGTGTTCATGTGGAACCTCTTCTGCTCCAGCTTGCACCCATTGCCCCTTGTCCTATCACTGGGCATATCTGAGAAGAGCTTGGCTCCATCCTCCTGACACTTGCCCCTCACATATTTCTAAGCATGAATGAGGTCACTTCTCAGTCTCCTCTTCTCCAAGCTGAAGAGCCCCAGCTCCCTCGGCCTTTCCTCATAAAGGAGATGTTCCATTGTCTTCAGCATCTTTGTGGCTCTGTGCTGGACTCTTTCAAGTAGTTCTTTGAGGTCCTTCCTGAACTGAGGGTCCCAGAATTGGACAAAATATTCCAGATGTGGCCTCACCAGGGCAGAGTAGAGGGAGAGAAGAACCTTTCTTGACCTACTAACCACCCCCCTTCTAATACACTCCAGGATACCTTTGGTTCCCCTGGCCACTAAGATACATTGCTGGCTCATGGTCATCCTTCTTTCCACCAGGACCCCCAAGTCCCTCTCCTCTGTGCTGCTCTCCCTCACCACCACATGTCTATATCTTTAGATCATAGAATCAGCCAGGTTGGAAAAGACCTCCAAAATCATCCACTCCAACCTATCACCCAGCCCTAGCCAAGCAACTAGACCATGGCACTAAGTGCCCCATCCAGGCTTTTNGCCTTGTTAAGGCTCTTGGAAACAGGGTGGATCATAGAAAATGATCATGTTCTCTCTCTCTCTCTTTTCCTAAAGAAGCTTCCCTAAGACATTATTTCCAGAGAAAAATACATTTCACCACTTGATCAGCTCTTTTCTCCCCATCTGCTCAACTGCCTCCCCTAAATTCTGACAGAGCCAGACTGAGAAGAGGGGAAACTTCGTGCCTCCCAGAAATGACCACGCTCACATTTTGAAGGCTTCTGATTTGTTTTAGCCGTGAGTTTAAACTTACTCTCAGTTTTTAACCTCAAAAGCATCTTTGCAACTTAAGCTCAAGAGAAGAAAAAGAAAGAAACTATCACAAAGGAAAAATCAGGTTGAGAAAAGTTCATAGAATCATGGTCACTGTTCCCAAGATGGCCTCTGACTGTTACAGCCCCCCACAAGTCCTTAAACAACTGAAAGAGGAAAGCTGAGTTCCAATTCACCATGTGACAGTCACCATGGAGGGGAAGCTGGTGAGGATGGCGATGCCCACAAGACCTGCACCCCAGCGACTTCTAGCTGTGGTGGAGCAAGCCAAACCGCCATGGCAAAGAGGTGCAGAACAGAAGTGGTGCTTACAGTCGGTGACCGACACCACGATCCGCCGCATGAGCTGCGCCTCCTGGGCGTTGGGGTTCTCGCGGTCCAGGAGGACGCCGGTGGTGCGGATCTTGCCCGTGGTGCTGTTGATGCTGTAGAACTTGTTGGGAGGTCGGATGCTGTACACCACTGTGCCATTCTCCCCGAGGTCTGGGTCGATGGCCACCACCTGCCACGGAGAAACAGCAAAAATTAAGACGCGGTGAGTTCCTGTGTAGATTCATCAGTGGCTAACGAGGCTGAGGTCATGCAGCAGTGTGAGCAGCAGGATGAGGGAGGTGATTCTTCCCCTCCGCTCTGCTCTCGTGAGACTTGGAGTACTGCATTCAGTTTTGCTGCCCCCAGCCTAAGAAGGGCATCAGACTGCTAGAGCGGGTCCAGAGGAAGGCCACACAGGTGATCAGAGGGCTGGGGAACCTCCTCTGTGGGGGCAGGCTGAGGGAGATAAGGTTGTTCAGCCAGGAAAAGAGAAGGCTCCAGAGAGACCTTAGAGCAGCCTTCCAGTACCTGAAGGGGGGCTACAGGAAAGCTGGGGAGGGACTTTTGAGTAGAATCATAGAATGGTAAGGTTGGAAGGGACCTTGAAGATCACCCAGTTCCAATCCTCTGCCATAGGCAGGGTAACCTCCCACTAGTACAGGTCACTCAAGGCCTTGTCCAACCTGGCCTTGAACACCTCCAGGGAGGGAGCAGCCACAACCTCCCTGGGCAACCTGTTCCAGTGTCTCACCACCCTCACTGTAAAGAACGATGTGATGGTGACAAAACATGGGAACAGACTGCCCAGGGAGGTAGCAGAGTCGTCTCCTCTGGAGACATTCAAACCCCACCTGGACACATTCCTATATGACCTACCCTAGGTGATCCTGCTCTGGCAGTGGGGCTGGATTGGATGATCTTTCGAGATCCCTTCCAACCCCTGATATTCTGTGATTCTGTCTCACCACCCTCACTGCAAAGAACTTCCTCCTAACATCCAGTTTAAATCTCCCCTCTGCCAGTTTAAACCCATTGCCCCTTGTCTTGTCATTGCAAGACCTTGTAAATAATCCAGTAGGACTTGTAGTGATAGGATGAGGGGCAACAGTTTGAAGCTTAAGGAGGGCAGATCTAGACTGGAGATTGGGAGGAAATTCTTCACTCTGAGGGTTGTGAGATGCTGGAAGTGGTTGCCCAGGGAGGTTGTGAATGCCTTCTCTCTGGAGGTGTTCAAGGCCAGGTTGGATTAGGCCTTGAGCAACCCAGTCTAGTGGAAGGTGTCTCTGCCCATTGCAGGGGAGTTGGAACTAGATGATCTTCAATGTCCCTTCTTATCTGAACCACTCTATGAACCTCTGAAGCTTCCACGACAGGTTTCCTCATAGCAGCAGCAGCAGGGAGCTCTCCTTCCTCCACACAGCTGTGTTATTTCCATGATACTTGCAGGGATTTTGTACCCTGGAGACCTCTGCTGGGGTGTTAAATCTCACCACAATTGGCCTGCAAGCCCAGGAGGTAACGGCGTGACAAGAGAACAAGAGAGACATGAGCACACAGCAGTCAGATGGGCTTCTCTCCTTTTAAATAAATCCAGCTAGGAAAACAAACACCCTCCAGAAAGGGAAAATAAATGGGATAGAGAGGCACATGGAGGAACTTCTGCTGAGCATCGGAAACCTTCTCCTCACCAGACACTTTGTGCTTTGTTGCTCTCCCTGTGACATTTTTAATTACAGGGGACATTTACATTAAAAAAAAAAAAAAATCAAACCCAACTTCATCACTCTCATAACTTCTGCCCCTGCTGCTTGTCCTGCAGCTGAATTTACATCGTGTGGGTGACATGGTAATTATTTCCCCAGCAACTAATTGGGATGTCAACGGCAAGATGACTTCAAGCAGGCACCGAGCAGTGGGGCTGGTGCCACACAGAAGACAGCAAACCAGCTCTGGTTATGCTGCCAGACTGTTCTTCCCCACTCCTCAACTCCTTTTGTTTTTCCACCTTCCTCTTTATGTGATTTTGTGGATTCTCTTCACTTTTCCCTCATTTATTTTCCTTTTCATGCTGGTCGTTTTTCTCCTGGTGTGATGGAGTGCAAGCCTCCCTCTCTCCTTCTCTTTTATTTCACCAGCAGAACTTGAAAGACTGTAAATCAATGTCTTTCAGAGAGGTCCTTGAAGGAGGTCACAGGCAAGGCTAAGAAAAGGAGAATTTGGCCAAAGCCCACACTATTTTGGGAGAAGAAAATATATTTCAGCAGAAAGGAGAAACACACAGGGATGGGCAGCAGTGAGGAGGTTCAGGAGTGACCTTTTAAACCTTTTGAGAGATAATGCTTGACTGGAGGTGAACTTTCATTAGGAAGACACTGTTTAGGAGGTGACACTGGTTCAGAGGTGACTCCCTGGATCCAGCCAAGTGGGTGATAACCTCACAGGTGAAAGGAAGAGGCATTTAGCACAACAGCTGCCTTCCCTTGCACGTACCGTGGTGACATCTGAGTTGGGGGGAGTCATCTCCACCAGGTTAATGAAGTATGGCTCATCCTTCCACGTGGGATAGTTGTCATTGATGTCCAGCAGCGTGATGTTCACCTAAGGGAGAGCAAGTAAGCATTGCTGCATTGGTCCCTGGGGCAGGATGGCATGTCCTCCTGGATCTACAGTAGCACTGGGTACCCAATGCATGTCAAAATCTCTCCAAAGAGGGTAAGTTTAAACTAGATATGAGGAAGAAATGCTTTACTGTGAGGGTGGTGAGACACTGGAGCAGGTTCCCCAGGGAGATTGTGGATGTCACATACCTGGAAGTGTTCAAGGCCAAGTTGGATGTGATTTTGGGCAACTTGGTCTAGTGGAAAGTGCCTTTGCCAATTGAAAGGGGTTTGGGACCAGATGATCTTTAAGGTCTCTTCTAACCCCAACCATTCTATGCCTCTATAATCTTCACAGCTAAGGCTCCCTGGGTGGTGAAACACTGGAACAGGTTGCCTGAGGAGGTTGTGGATGTCCCCTCCTCTGGATGGGACTTTGAGCTACCTGGTCTACTGGGAGATGTCATGGCAAGTGGCTTGGAAATAGATGATCTTTAAGGTGTCTTCCCACCAAACCATTCTATGGTTCTGGGATGTCTGATCTTGGTTTGGCTCAGATGTAGTTATTACCTTGCAGTTAAAATGAGCACAGGGATGTGAGGTGTGTTTTTAACGAGCTGCCTCACTGGGGTGGAGGATGCAAATTGGTGCCCGGGGGATGAGCTGCAGTTCAAGGGAAAGGGAGTGGAAGAGCAAGGAGGAGACCTGGCACCTGCTACCCAGCAATGTAAGGTGTCTCGGTGGAGCTTCTCCTGAGCTCTACTCTGCTCCCAAGTAATCATGCTGAGCTGCTGGTGCCACCCTGTGGTAGAAGAGACAAACTTGGACACCACAGTCCCCAAAGGACATGTCCCCAGGTACAAGCTAAGGCACCGTGGTGGTCCCTGGTGGAAGGTTGGTGACCCACCCCTATCCTGAGCACCCCAGGTGCTTGTCCATCACCCAAGGACCCTGAGTCTGCTTGCTAGTGAAAGTAAACAAGTTTAATCAGCCACCCTCTCCTCTCCATGTTTTAATATTGTTTAACTTTTTAGGAACCATGATTTTTTTTTTTTTTAAATTTCCTAATCCCAATCTCGGTAGCAAAAACATTGGTTTGCCCTCCAATAAAGCTATTAGGAGAACACCATCTTATTTGGAGACCCAAAAGGGAACACAGCATCCTACAGGCCATGCTGTTGCCTGGCCAAGGCCATCATAAGGCTCTGGGAAGCCACATAGGGAGGTTCTATCTGGATCACACATCTTCTGATGGCCCACAGCAGTAGTGATAATGAATTTTAGGGATCTCCTCGGCACAATCACAGTATTTTAGGTAGAGGGAGGTTCTCCTGCCCCTCTACTCTGCCTTGGTGAGGCCACATCCGGAGTACTGTGTTCAGTTCTGGCCCCCCCAGTTCAAGAGGGAGATAGAACTGCTTGAGAGAGTCCAGTGTGGAGCCACGAAGATGATTAAGGGAAGGGAACAGCTCTCTTCTGAGGAGAGACTGAGGGAGCTGGGGCTGTGCTGCTTGCAGAAGAGGAGACTGAGAGGTGACCTCATCAATATTTATAAAGATGTAAGGGATGAATGCCAGGAGGCTGGAGCCAGGCTCTGCTGAGTGATGCCCAATGACAGGACGAGGGGCAATGGATGGAAATTGAGGCATAGGAAGTTTCGTGTAAACATGACGGATTTTTTTCATTGTGAGAGTGATAGAACCCTGGAACAGGCTGCCATGGGGGGTTGTGGAGTCTCCCTCTCTGGAGATATTCAAAGCCTGCCTGGATGCATTCCTGTGTGATCTGGTCTAGGTGATCCTGCTCTGACAGGGGGGTTGGACCAGATGATCTTTTGAGGTCCCTTCCAGCCCCTGAGATTCTATGATTCCATAATTCTATGATTTCTCCACATTGTCCTCTGTTGTGTGGAACATCTCTCCTGCAACATAACTAAGCACCTCAGGAGAAAAGCACCCAAATATTAAGAAAGGTTCACACCAACATGGTGCCATGAAGAATGAGAGATGGATCCTTGGTATTTCCAAAGACTTTTACAGATCCTTTGCAAACAACAAATCTCCCTGAGGTTTACAAAGGGCAAAACAAAGCAGTAGAGTTCAACAATGGTCTGCATCTCCACCAGAAACTTCTGGGGAGCCCAAGCCTTGCAAAGCAGTTGGAAACCCTTGATCCAGGCAGGATGTGAATAGTGGTCATCAGGAACAATGAAGCATGCCTGCAGGCTCTCCAATTAAGCATTTCCTCAAGAGGTATGAACAAAGGGAGCCGTGCTAGGGGCAGAATAGGAACCCATTACTGCTTTGTAGGGAGAGCTGGACACATAATGCTCTGGAAAGTCAAGTGGCTCCTGGCTGAATAGTCTGGAAGGAAAAGGAGCCCAATTTAAAGGCCTACACAGCCTGGATAGTCATTCCACAAGGGCTATGCACTGGGGCAGACACCACCATGAGCTCTTTACCTGTTCACACAGCTAAAAATGCAAGGCTGCTAGCACAGGGAAATGAAGCATAGGGGCCTGGGCAGGCACTGGTGCCTTGAGGAGATGGGACCTGCTCCTTCACACACTCACCATAGCAATTCCTGTCTTCTGGTGGTGGCCTACACCTCCATCCACTGCCCGGACAATGAGGATGTATTCGGATTTGGCCTCCCGGTCCAGCAAAGACGTTGTTGTGATTTCTCCTGCAGCCAGAGGAGATGAGAAGGATTGGAGATGTAGTTTGGTGAATAGAGGTACAGGTTTAAAAAAAGGACACTCAAAACCATAGACAGCATCCTTCACCAATGGGCCCTTTCTTCTGATTCAGTTTCAAAGAGATGGACCCTGGAAGGATCGGTCTTTCAGCAAGCTCCTGCAAACTTTGTGCTGTGTCTTCCCATGACAACTCAAGTGACAATGGCCCATGACCTTCATGACCATTCCTGTCCATAGTGAACCAAAAAGGATGCCAATAGGTGAAAGCAGGCAGCAGCTCCTTGGCTAATGTAAGTTCTTGAAGCCAAAGCATTTTGCCAAGTGTCAGTCCCACCTGGAGCTGAGTTTCCATTGATATCTCTGCTCAAGCTCTCATGGTGACCAAGAGAGTGCTTAGTGACTAAAATCCAGTGACTGTTAAACCGTGTTTCATCTGAGTAGTCTGCTTGGGGCAGAGCAGGGATGAGTAGGTGAAGGAGTGATGGTGAAAGAGGGAAAATGATGGAGAAGAAAACCTGGGGATATTCAGGAGAGGAAACTGAAAAGAGAACAGGGAGAGTGCGTATGGAGGCTCACCTGAGCGAGCATTGATCCGAAAATGCGAGGAGCCCTCCAGAGAGTAGATGATTGACTCCTGCCCGTACTCCCTGGACCGGTCCAAGTCTGTGGCATTGAGAAACAGCACCGTGGCTCCTTGGGGGAAGCAGAAACAAGGGCTGGAATGAAGTATTTGCAGCCTGGAGCAGTTACCCAACTGCTGTGTCCCCCCACACCACTTCTGCAGGTCACAGGGCCAGTGGTCATAGGACCACTTCCCTTGGCCAAGGGATCCTCTCACCTGCATGCACAGTGGGGCCAAACCCTCAAACCCCATGGCTATGGAACTCTGCCAGGTCTCTGGCTTTTGTCTGCCCAATAAGCCATCACCTATTCTGGCTGTAAGATCCCCACATATCCTTCTGTTAGCTTGGATAAGATATAAGGTCATGCTCCATACCTGCCATGATGTCTTCCATGACAGTTATGACATAGGAGGGCTTGCTGAATGTGGGGGGGTTGTCGTTTTCATCCTGAAGCAAAAAGAAGGTCAAGAGATTGGTTGGGAAAAAGGCAAAGCAGTCAAAGAGCTGCAAAAATCTGGTATGGAGGCCAGCTGCATCTCATGACTTGATCAGCTCAAGGCATCAGCCTGGGTAAGATAGCCCTAGGAGTAAGGCATAGGAGGTCTGAGTATATGGCTTCACTACAGAGGCATCAGTGGTTGAAATAAGTTAGTAGTCAGGACTTTGAGCTATAGCACGGGGAAAATACTGAATATCTCATCATAGAAGGGGGACAATGTGCCATCTCATCATCTAGCATTCTGGGCTAGATGCAATAGGTGAGGAACACCTACGACCCTCCGAGCTGCTCCTGCTTCCATCACAAGCCCTGGAAAGACTCAAGACCCCGCAAAAAGCACATCAGCATCATGCACAAACCCACTTCTCCATCTTGATGCAGCCTCACACGTGGCTTAGTGATCTGGGTCACCATGACCACAAGGTGACCATACAGATTGGACAGGCCAGGGAAGCTGTTGAGCTTTGCGTGCCTTTGTTGAAGTGAAGGAATGCTGGGGCAGAGTGTGGGGGGATTTAGAGAGAGCAATTACAGCATTTTCAGGGAGGCAGCTGGTTTGCATACCAACAGGCTTCTTCCCAACCTGTCTCTGCCAGTAACTGCAGCCGGTGTGGCGAAACCAGGCGGAAGCAACTGTTTGAAACATCCCTCAGAAGAAATTTTGGACCAGTTTAAAGCTCCCCCAGGGTGGCTTTAAATGCTGTTTAAACAATGTTAAGAATCTGCCTTAAATGAAGCAAGCCTGATCACCTACAGAGGGAAGGATGGAGCTTCCAGGGCATTAAAACACCGTTACTGAGTTTGCTGCTTCCCTGGGGCTGCTCCAGAGATGTTTTCTACCTGGAGACCACTGATGGACCTGCAGGCTCAGCTGCTCCTGCTGCCACCAAACTTGATATTTGAGGCAATTTCACGTGCCAACGATGCCCATCGTACTGCAATTAAATTGCCATCCTCTGCTCTTGTTGCTGGAAGCAGGTGGTCTTTAATCAGCCTTTGCATCACTCAGTTTTCACTGCTCCTCCTCCGAGGGTAATGAAGAAATTGACGGCTGCTAGAGGTGCTGCCCTCACCATCTCTCCTTCTTCTCAAAGAGTGGAGTTGGGGGTCATCATCCCAGGACAAAGGTGAAGGAAATGGAGAGACTGAGTGTGCATCCACATGCCACCGGCAGCCAGACCCAGGTGAGCTGTGCCGTAGTCCAGGCTGGGTGGATGCAAGCCAAAGCAGATGCCACACTGTTTTGTTAGTGGTCCTGAGCTCATTGGGCCGTGCTTAGCACCACCACAGCCCTGCAAGCTGGCTCCTGGGGAGGCTGGGACTTGCTTCTGGCTGGCTTTCCATCTGGCCAGAGTTGGCATGCACCAGGCTGCAGCACAACATGTGGCTTTTCTACTTGAGAAGGACATTGCCCACTTCAGCAATGGGAATTTTAAAGCTCCCTGCTTCGAACCTTCCCAAATGAAACTGTGCCAAGCCAGAAGCTGTGCCAGGGGATGATTAGGTTGGGTATTAGGAAAAAATTCTTTCTAGGAAGAGTGGTCAGGCATTAGAACAGGCTGCCCAGGGAGGTGGTGGAGTTACCATCCCTGGAAATGTTTAAGAAAAGTGTGGCACTTGGGGACATGGTTTAATGGCCATGGTGGTGTTAGATTGAGGTCTTGATGATCTTAGAGGTCTTTTCTCACTGAAACAAGTTTAATACGTTCTTCTGCTCCCACCAAAGAGGACATCGAGCTAGTCAGTTAAAACCAGCATCCCATGTTCCCCTGACCCTCAAGTTTTATCCCTACAGTTTCACCTTCATCTCATCAGTAGGGACATTGAGAATCACAGGTAGGATCATTTTAGTTGGAAGAGACCCTTAAGATCATCAAGGCCAGCCATTAAGCCAGCACTGCCAGGTCACCACTAAACCATGCCCCTCAGCACCACATCTACACAGCTTTTAAATCCCTGTGTTGGTTTGAGGCTAATTGGAATATTTTTATGNTGCTCCCTCCCTGGAGGTGTTCAAGGCCAGGTTAGAGGAGGTCTTGAGTGACCTGTACTAGTGAGAGGTGTTCTTGCCTATGGCAGGGGGCTGGAACTAGATGATCCTTGAGGTCCCTTCCAACCTTACCATTCTGTGATTCTATGATTCTATATTGTATATATCTCTGCTTGTATATTGTGCTAAGCTGTAAATAGAGCTTCATTCCTTCACTTCCATCCAGCTGAGTCTAGTCTGGATGCTTTTACAAAGTAGGGGGAGTGGGGTGGTGGGGAACTCTCAAACCATCACAATCCCTCCAGGGATGGAGACTCCACCAGTTCTCTGAGCAAGAAACGCTCACACACAGACGCTCACACTGGGCATGTAACCCTTTTCCCCCAGACACGGGCAGCTGTAAGTTGCTGGCTCATGGCCCCAAACGGGGTGGCAGCAGCAGGGCAGGAGTCAGAAGCTTATTAGCGGTGATATTTCCCCGGATCCCGGCGTGGAGCATGCTATTAGTTCTGATTCAGCAGCTCCCTCTACAAAAGTGTATTGTCCCCTAATGGGAAATCTACAAGGCGAGTTTGACTTCTTTATTAAAACCCAACAACCAAAGGATGAGAAAAATCACCTCCCTCCATGCTCACTTCTCGTGCTGCCCTTGCATGGCTCTTGTTCTGCGACTGCCATCCTGAAATGCTTCCTCCTCATTTCCCTCCTATTTCATGCCTTCCTCCCCACCCCTCTTTTTTTTCCAGTTGAGAGAAAAGCCCTTTGGTTGAGAGAGGGAAAAGTGACAGCTACTTAAAACCCACCAGTGTACAGACTCAACCCAGAGGAGATGATCCACTGAAGCATGGTCTTTTGAAAGAGGTGTTAAAGCACGGTGTGGGAAGGATGTATTTAGCCACCACACCCACCCCCCCCTGCCCTAGTGTTGCCTTGCCCCCCGTCTCCCAAGCATGGTGAAGAAGCTAGAGGAGAAGCATGCTCATGGAACTCCATTCCCATCCTACAGTACCAGGAATTTCATCTTCTTCACCTTCCCAGATTGACACTGCCACCAGCCCAGCTTAGATCTCATCACTGTGAGACTGACGGATTATCAAACAAACTGTCTCCATCGTTGGTACCTCCCTGCAGACACCCTCGAACCACAATGTGCCTCAAAGTGACAATCCGATCTAATCTTCCCAAGGAATGCTGTGAAGCTTTACCTCTCCCAGCAACCACCCCTCTGCGAGGGGATTTGCACCTATGCTGGTGCATGAGATGTACAGCAAAGCCAAGGGTCCATCTGGGACGGCCTGTGCTGGGAAGATAAACAAGCAACTGCCCGTGACTGATTCAGGGGCTGATAATCTCCAATGCTACAAGGGCTAACATGCAGCCAAAGCTCTCTCCTCTGCACCCGAGCTGCAGTGAGCACCTCTGGCTGTGCACATGGGGAGCACTCTGGGCAGAAGTTCCCTGAGAGGTGAGAGAAGGGCTCACTGGGTACCTCCTCAGTCAAAAGCCAGGGCAGAGGGTAGATCTCTACTTCATCCCCAGCTATGTTTCTCACCCCATGGTTAACTGGGACTCATACTATGTTACTTCCAATGTTTTTCTTGTGCATTGTGCACAGTTGAGGAGAGGGAGGAGGTGTATGGGGTCAAGAGAGTCTGTTTGACACCCTTTCAGAGGTAGTCTCACCTTTGGTCGCTCAGATCTTACCAAATGTCAGAGACAATGCTTCTTTAACCAATATGCATGAGACATAAGTACACAAAACATACATAGAATCATAGACTGGTCCAGGCTGGAAGGGACTTCAAAGGTCATCTAGTCAAACCCCTCCTGCAGTCAGCAGGGACATTCTCAGCTAGACCAGGTTGCCCAGAGCCCTGTTGAGCCTCACCTTGAATATCTTCAGGGATGGGGCTCTGACCACCTCCCTGGGCAACCTGTTCCAGTGTTCCACCACCCTCACAGTAAAGAACTTGCTCACACATACATACATGAGACATACCTAACTGCAATACATGCATGCGCACCCATGGGGCAGGAGGGTCTTGATGGGTTATTGATAAATTAATGGCACTGCTGTGGCATAATGGCAGGGAAACCATGACAGGGTCCCCAGGTACTTACAAACACCTCGATGGTGACAGGGACAGTGCTGTTGAGTGGCGGGTTGCCTGCATCCTTGGCCATCACCATCAGGTAAATAACCCCATTGGCCACCTGCTCGTAGTCGAGGGGATGGTTCACACTGATCACTAAAAGGAGGCAAAGCAGGACAGTCAGAGAGGCTTTCATGCATTGAGCAGGGTGGCAGGCAGGCTCCAGTGGTGGCCCTTCTGCACACTGAGTCCCCAGGGCCAGCAGTGCCTGCTCGAGATGGCAGTGCCTTGGAAAAAAGGTGTGCCTGGAGTGAGCTGTGCACCCAAGGAAGCATAGCTCTGCAGCAGCAGCATGGAATGCTTTTGGTTGGAAAAAAAACTTCAGTATCACCAGGTTCAACTGTTAACCCAGCACTGCCAGGTCACCACTAAACCACATCTCTCAGCACTGCATCTACATGGCTTTTGAATCTCTCCAGAGATGGGGACTCCACCACTGCCCTGGGCAGCCTGGTCCAGGCCTTGATAACCCTTTCAGGGAAGAAACTTTTTATAATGTCCAACCTAAACCTTTCCTGGTGCAACTTGAGGCCATTTCCTCTTGCCCTATGGCTTCTTCCTTGGGGGAAGAGACCAACTCCACCCCACTACAAGCTCTATTCAGGAAGTTGTAGAGAGCGAAAAGGTCACTCTTCAGCTCCCTCAGCTGCCCCTCACAAGCCCTGTTCTCCAGACCCCTCACCAGCTTCATTCCCCTTCTTCACACTTGCTCCAGCACCTCAATGTCCTTCTGGTAGTGAGGGGCACAAAACTGAACTCAGTATTTGAGGTACATCCTTACAAATGATGAGTACAGGGGGACAAATCCTGCCCTAGTCCTGCTGGCCACACTATTGCTGATACAGGCCAGGATGCTGCTACTCTCCATCCTGCTCCAAATTGCCTCATTGCCAGCAGCAGGGATTAGGATCTCTGCTGACATAACTGCTTGCAAGAGGGTGAGTGCAGCCTGAGCTGCTACTGCTCTTCAGGGGCATGGTGATCCTAGGACCAGTGCTTACCTCCATACCCTTCTGACACTGTGATGTCAAAGTAGTCAAAGAAGGCAGATGCATGCACAATGCTGTATGTGATCTGGTTGTTTGGTGGGGAGTCTTCGTCAGATGCCTAAGGCATGAGAAGAGGGGGTTAATAAGCATGGGAGCTGTGGTGGTGAGTGCAATGGGAGGGAGATGAGGGGATGGCAGGTGCAAGTTGGGCCCAAGGGGAGTGCAAACACCATGGGGTGTCCTTAAGGGGTTTGCAAACCAGCCCTCCCATCCTCCCTTCCAGGGAGGACCTGATGGATCTCTCTGTCCTCCCTCCCTGCAGCACTCATCCAGCCTGGTCCCATGGAGGGAAAGTCATTGGTTTTGCATCATAGCAGAGTTTATTCTTGTGCTGAAGGAGCAAACAATCTTCTCTCTGCAGCACGAGGCTACAGCTTTGTTAACGACAAACATCCTTTTCCCTCAATGCCTGCTGACATTGCTGATCAGGGCAAGGCGATGTGGAGGCCCTGGGAGAAGCCTCAGATCCTAGGGACTTACAGGAGAAGAGGAGGAGGAGGGAAGCAGCACACAGCTGCAGCACCACACCCAGTTAAAGCCCAAAGTATTCTTAAGAGAGACACAGGAGCGATGGCAGCAGGGGTGCATGGGAACCTGACCTGCTCCCACCTCCCCACCACGCTTCCCTGCGTGAAGGAGCCACTCCAGTCGCTCACCCGCAGCCGGACCACCTGGGTGACAGAGGGCTCATTCTCCCTCAAGGCCCCCAGATATGCCTCCTTCTGGAAGGTGGGGACGTTGTCATTGACATCGAGGACATTGATGCGGACGCGGCCTGTTGTCTCCTCCCCACCACCGTCCCGCGCAATGACAGTCAGGGTGTAGCGCTGCGTGGTCTCGAAGTCCAGCCGAGCTGTCAGCAGGATCACACCCGTGTCCTTGTCCAGAGAGAAACTGAGGGGACAGGAGAGGAGGGGGAAAACCACAGTGACCATATGCAGGAGACAGAGAGATGGGGTGGCAGCAGCCCGATGGCTAGCACTGCAGTGGGTGAAGTTCATGGCTCTCTTCTGAGGGATGCCAGGTCCCAGAGCACCTTCAAAAGCTGGGCATAGGTGGTAGCATAGAAACACTCAGTGCTGCTCTATGGGCAGAGAAAAAAAGGGCTCAGAGGCCCCCAGATCCTTCCTGCTGCGCAGCCTACATGGATCCCCACCAGCATCCCACCATGAGCTGGTCACACACAATGCTCCAGGGCCAACAGCTCACTGGCGAATGCATTTACGGATCCCAGGCAACACTGGTGCCTATAAGTCTTGATTTAACAAAGTGATTTAACCTGATGAGCATTGGATGTGCTGAAGATAACTTACCCCTTTGAGAGACAACATAGAGAGGTTTCTATAGGGTGTCTCACAGATAGCACATAACAACATCCTTAATTGCCATGTGACTTCTTAGAGAGGCTAGAAGAGGATTTTGAAGATTCAAAGTGATGCCAGTGGCTCTGTCACACTTACTGGTCAGGGTCATCGCTGAAGAAGTAATTGACTTTCCCATATATGCCCACATCGTTGTCGGTTGCCTGGAAAAATAAAAGTTAATTAATAAACGAAGATATTTATGGCCAATGTTGCATTACACACAAGAGTTAATCCCTCCTTCTGCCCAGCTGCCAGTGGGCTGGCACTAGTAGCAGCAGCAAGCTGGCACCAGCACAGGACTGGTGCCCTATGAAAGGCTACAGAGATGGTGAGAGAGCTCAGGCATCTCTTCAGGTGCTAGAAGGTACATCCTTCAGGTACTGGAAGGCTGCTGTAAGATCTCCCTGAAGCCTTCTCTTCTCCAGGCTGGACAGCCCCAACTCCCTAAGTCTGTCTTCACAGGAGAGGTGCTTCAGCCCTCTGATCACCTTTGTGGCCCTCCTCTGGATGCACTCCATCAGGTCCATGTCCTTCTTGCATTGAGGGTCCTAGAGCTGGACACGGTCCTCCAGGGGAAGTCTCACCAGAGCAGAGCAGCAGAGTCAGCACTCCTGACCTACCAG
The DNA here is from genome assembly GCA_013399055.1 of Ramphastos sulfuratus. NCBI lineage: Eukaryota > Metazoa > Chordata > Aves > Piciformes > Ramphastidae > Ramphastos > Ramphastos sulfuratus. Next base: position 165,172 of record WBNM01030674.1, read on the forward strand.
CCATGCTGGTTTTGCTGCCATTGGCCTTCTGAGCTGCGAGTGCACATTGCTGTCTCATGTCCAGCTTCTCACCCATCAGCACCCTCAGGAATCCTCTCTGCAGGGCTGCCCTCTACCACAGCCTCCCCCAGCTTACATTAATAATGGGGATTGTCTCTATGCAGGTGTAGGACCTTGCACTTGGCCTTGTTAAACATGACCTAGAAGTTGTTCACCTAGGCCCACCTCTCCAGGTCCCTCTGGCACATCCACCACACCATACAGCTTGGTGTCATCTGCATGCTTGCTGCAGGTGCACTCAATGCCACTCTCTGTATCATTGCACCTTCTGGGGATGCCACACGCTGCAAGTCCATCCCCTGGACTGAAGCCTCGGGAGATGCTATGGCATGAATATAAAGCCCTGGCTCTCAGCCAAGCTGCTGCCAGCAGCAGGACTGCCAGCTGCTGAAGCTGGAGTAGGCTGGTCACAGCTAAGCAACCAGCACCTTCAGGGGAAGGTGTGGGAAACTCAGTGTGTCAGCTCTGGATGAGCAAGGCAAGATTGATGTATGTTTTAAAGTCTTTCCTCTAATGAATATATTAAATATGCATGAAGAGGCAGCAGGAAAAAAAGGAGCAGAAAATTTCATTTTTAGGTGAGGAAAGTGGAATGCAAGCCCCCAAATATTCTTTCTTTTTTTTTTTTTNTTTTTTTTTTTTTTTTTTTTTTTTTTTTTTTTTTTTTTTTTTCCCTTCCCCAGTATATTTTCTAAATGGAATCTTGTCTGGATTACTTAGACACCAACAGGTCTGTGAAAAAGCAGGGTCAAAGACACATTTTATGTCCACATCCCAGCAAAAGGCTGTATTTTAGGACTGGCATGGAACACAACCCGTTCCTGAAACCTTCCTGATTTATTGATGGTTTTGATTACCCTTGAGAGCAGAGTGGGAGCTTTAGCACATTAAATGCCTTTACCCCCATGTGCCTCTTACCTGCCACACCACAGGGTGGCAGAGGGGCAAAGATATGAAAATTACCCTCAATTAATTCTTTTTTTTTTTTTTCCCAAAAAAAGACTTCCCTAGCTCAGGTGGTAGATTTCTGCTGCTCTCCACCAGCTGAAGGGTGTGCTGATGGAGCCAGTATTTCAGACCTACTGCTTCTCCCCATTTTCCTCTCCACTGCTAAGATGCAATTTATTTTTCCCGTGCATGGCAACTGCATTTAGCAAAATGGAATAAACCTGCCAAAAATGCCTGGAGAGATGCCCAGAGAGCAAGCAGCACCTGCTCCTGGAGGGCCAAGCCCCCTCTGAGGTGCATGTTGCTCCTTAGAGGGCACCAAGGAGAACACCTAAGAAGAAGCTCCATCCCTCTGCCACTCCAGCTTCTCTCAGTAATTTATACTGGTATTAGTTCACCATCCTAACAATTGCTGTCAGCCCAGGTGGCTGCAAATCGTGGTGGCAAACTTCCAAAGAGTGTCTGGGATTGGCCAACAAGGGCCTTGGGTCCTCTTTCCCTAAAATCTTTGAGGATTCTCAGAGCCACCTGGTATGAGCCAGCCCTGGAGCTCCCAGTCAAGATTTTTCCCAGTCATTACTGTTGTGCCCGCAACCTCTGTGAAGCCCTAGGTGCCATTAATCCCTAAGTGGTTGGTGCCAAAGTAGACCCTGGAAAGGCATTTTCCATGCACCTGGATGGGCTGGTGATGAGATAGTGATTTAGAGAGGGCCTGACAGTGCCACAAAGCATAGGCAAGACTAATTCCCTTCATTTGGCCCTATACCATTGCACTTGTAAGTGGTTATTGTGGTGACAGACAATGCTAGGAAAGTGCAATTTTCTTCTGCCAGGGACAAAAAATATAGGGAAGGAGGAAGGTTAAAAGAAGGTTAGCACAGAGCCACTTGGTGTGGGAGGTGGTGGAGCCCTGAGGAATTGAGCCCAGAGAGTGGGTTGGACCCCATGCTGCGGTACTGCCAGACCAACCAAAACTGCTGGGAAGGCAAAGGCAGGATGCTGGTGAGCTTACCTCTGCCCTGTACGCCACCTTGCCAACTGGGCTAATTAATTACTCTGATTTACACCACAGGGAGGTGGAAGGGGATGCCTTCTTGATGGCTTTCCTGGCAAGCGAACATCATGGACATAATGCAGGGCAACAGAGCAGGTTACTTGAGCGTGACAGGGAACATGCAAAAAAACCAAAATGATGCACGCTCAGCATACCCAATTTTGGAGAGGTCCCTTCCAAGCCCTGCCACACTGTGATTCTGTGATCTGTGCTCATTTCTGCACTACCAAATGCTTTCCTCCTAAGGGTAAAGAGGATGCTTAGGTGCTCAAACCCCTAGGGAGGCAACACGAACCCCCTTTGCACAGCTTTCCCCGGGCTCTCAAATCCCCTTTGCCATCCCTGGGTACCAGCTGCTTCCCCACGGCTCACCCTCCTCACTGACTCTTTTCCCCACCCCAGCACACACGCAGCCATCCCTGCAGCCGGCGGGAGGGAAGGCATCTGGCTGGAAGTTTCCCGGGGTTCCACCTGGAGAAGCAATCAAATGGCTTTTACGGCTGCTCCTCTCCTGCCCAGAATATTAAAGCAGGATTTGCCCACTGGAGCCTGCAAAAGGGCAAGATGAAAACGCAGGTCCACATCTGTACTTTTATGAGCTGTCACCAGCACAGCCCACATCCAGAAAAACCACATTTGCACAGCTAAACTCTGAGAGAGAGCGTTGAGAGGAGGAGTCCTGAATAACCCAAAGGATTAATTTACTGACCTGCAACGTGGCGTGGGCAGCCGGCACGTGAATCTCAGGCACACACAACCCCCCCTGACCCAACCCTCCGTCCATCTGCATCCCTCAAGCACTGCTATTTCAGACGTTTCCCTTTTACCTCACCAAGGGGCATCCACCCTTCCCCACTGCCTGGTGGGTCAGCAGAGCCGGAGACAAGAGCAAGGAGCCGGCATGCGGTCGCTCCTGCTCTCCTGGGCAAATCTGCAGGAAAGGGCATGTCGCCCAATTTGTTCAGGAAACAATAGCAATGTTTGATGTGTCATCAGGATTGATGGAGCAGAAATTTACATGGGAGACTTCGGTTTTAAACAGCTCCAGCGAGCTTCGCCTGTAATGGTTTCGACATTCATCATCCGCCAAAGCCCACTCAACGACTCCTTAAACTACCCGAGATTAACTCTACTCACAGCAGCTTCAGGCAGCGTGGCAGGAGGAGTGAGAAGGAAGAACTCAAAGAGACAGGAAAAGCCTTTCAGCACAGCACAGATCCCCCACGGAGCCCCTAGGATGGCAGTCTCTCCCCCAAACCCACTGGGCAGAGACATGCAGCTCAAGGCTGGTTGCAAGGATGAGCAAAGCACATTGGAAGGTCAATTGATCGTTGTCTGGATGGGCTGGGCTGCCATGTCCTGTCTACCTGAGGATGGCTCTGCTGGCATCAATGGAGCCAAATCCCTCTTGCCTTTCCATCCATGTGGGACTGCCAGAGTGAGTCTCAGCTCCATTTGCTCTCCTTCGCCCTCTTTGTTTTCCTTCCCCTACCCTGCACACGAGAAACCAGGAAATAAAAATTGATGGGGAGCAAATTGCTTTGGCCAGAAGCTCTCTGCTTAAAAGAGTTGTAGCAGGAAAGCAATTACTGAACGTCAAAGAGCTGTCAGGGCATCAGCGTGACCAGGTGTGGGTCTTGTCCTCCTGCTGCCTGTCTGCCTCCTTGGCCATGCCAAGTAGGCAATAAGGAGACTGAGGCATCACTGTGCCAGCAAGATACCTGGGGCTTGGGACACAGAGAAAGCACATGGAAGGAGGATTCCCATCTACTTCCTGCTTTTTCCCAATTTCCTAGGAAAACATGGCAGATGAGGTTGTTCCTTGGGGCCAGACTGGGCTACCATAGACCACTCACACTGTGGTACCAAGCAACCTGGGGTAGGGGAGGCTGTCATGCATACTGATCTTTGGAGCCATGTAAAGCTGCACATGTTAAAAAGCAAGCAGCCCTTCTTAAATACAACCTACTGCAATCTTCAGGTCCCAGGGGAATAACAGGTACCCACCTGGATTGGGATCTGATTTATGATTTAGTGGAGGAGAAGCATGAAGGGCCAAGAGCTTCCTTGAGAAACAATCACTGGGCTGCAAAACCTGATCAAGGAAACCAATGGCAAACCTCCTTAAAGCCATTATGCCCTTCCCAGGTGGAAAATGACGCTTTCTACAGCATCACCTGCCCTGCCCATGCTCTTTCCCAGGCCTTCAAACAGTAGCTGCATGGTGGGGGGTGGCAATCAGGCACAAGCAGAGTCATCCAGCACTGCTGTGCTGGAGCCCAGTGGTGTGATTAACTGGGAAGGGAAAGTGGGAGTGAGGAACTGGGGTGATGCTGGGGTACTGCCGCCACCACCTTCCCCAGCAGCTCCACACCACGTGCTGAGCCCGAACTTCAATCGCCACTAACAACCCTCAAGGGCTGCGCTGAACCTGGTTGCGGGGGGAGGAAAAATATCCAATCAACCCCCCTGGGAACTGCAGAGCTTTTGCCCACCTCTTCTGGCAGCCACTGGAGACTAAGGCAGCCTCCTTGATTGTGTTTTGTAACAGCAGGCCCTGCAACATCAGCGAGGTTAACACTTGCCTGGGCAGCCTTGATTTAGCGGCGAGTAATTTACTGTGGCCGGGCTGTTGCCATGGCTGGAGATTGGGGTTTAAAATGCGAGCTGGCAGAAGAGAGAGAAGAGAGGAGAAGGTGCCTTGAGCGTGGGTTTCCACTGCACAAGGTGACACCAAGACCATTTAGACGCCCGCCTGGGTGGGTTTTGCCGGCGCTGCGCACTGGAGCTGGGCACAAGTAGTCCGCTAATGAACCGTATTGATTTCATATTCTCCTGTTGTCCACCTAAATGGCAAACGGCACATCTGATAGATTAAATAACCACACAATTGCCTGCTCTGACATCTCAATCGCTTTGCTGCTGGGTCTCTAATGACTTTTACAGCCCAGCAAAACGGAAGGAATTAAGGTCAAAGTCCGATGGAGAAAATATAAATCCCCAATGATCCTCCGAAGTATTCGCGAGAGCTCCTGGAAGGCAGCCACACCTCTGCGATTCCATTTTAGCCAGGTGACAAACATCATCTGGGGCACAGCAGGGAGAGGGGGGACAAAGGCTAAGAAGGAGAGAAGAACCAAACTGGTCCTTTCCTGGAGATGGACATGAACGTGTTGAAACCCAGCCTGGAGAAAGGGAACAGCAAAGCCCAACATTTGTCCAGCAGCAATGAAGATAATTCATCCTGATATTGGATGCAGACTGTGGTTGCTGCGAGAAACTCAGCCAGAGAATGGTCTTTTTGGTTTGTCAGCAAGGGGTAGCAAGCCCAAAACACATCCCTGCCAGGCAGAGGCGTTCTCAGAGTGAGTGATGAAGATGCTCCTTGTTCAACCCAAGGAAATCCATGGGGCAGAAGCCATAGTCTGAGCTCTAGGAAGACAACATCCTCATTCCCCAGGGGCTAGAAACTATGCCCAAGTCTCAGTCAGACAATTCCTTCTCCAAGGAGTTTTAGAGGTGGAGAGCCTTACCTTTACTTCCGTGACTAGAGTTGGGTTATAGGACACAGTGGCCAGTCATGGGAAGATCATACAGAGCCTGTGGCCACTGGACAGTGCAACAGGACTCAGGAGGTTGTTCTGCACATCTCATGGTTCCCAAATGCCTACTTTAGGTCAATTAGCCTCCTCCTAACACCATGTCAACAGCATGAGGGGCTGCACAAAGTTGTCTGTCAACGTGGTGGCATTGCCTCTGTCAGAGAATTGCTTTCAGCTAATGGCATCCACTGGGTGCCAATTTGCATGGGAGCTCCTTGCTGGAGGTAACAGAGCCCAGGCTGCTTTGGGGAAGATGTGGGTGTTAGGGGCATGGGGAAAGGCAGCTTGGACACCAGGAGCAGTGGCTCTGTTGGAGCTTTGTGGATGGGAAAACACAGCAGTGCTGCCCTTGCTCAGAGGTGCCAACCCTGGGAAAGGACATGTGGAGGTGAAGGCAGTGACTGCCCTGCAGGGACTGCTCAGAAGGTTGTGTGAAACTGGGGTTTCACACAGCAGGAAGGGGCACTCTGGGGAAAATTCTCCCTCCACCTCCCAAATCTCCAGCCAAAGTCAGCAGCAAAGGAAAAACACCCAACCCACGTCCTACCGGGAAGGGTAGAGGGAATCTGCTGCCCAGTTTGTGCTCTGCAGAATGCAATCTGAACAAGAGGTCTGCATTCGCTCCATGTTTTTCTTTCTCCTCTCATCAGTCTGGACTGGCTTTTGGGTGGGTGGGGGGAAGGCTGTGATTTTGTTGTTTTTTTTTTTTCCCTCCCAGTACTCTGCACTTCAGCTGTGCATTTCTCCTGACAGCTCCATCAGGACAGGGAGCTGCTGCAGAAGCTGCAATAAGTGTCTCTCTCCTCAGCCGCTCGGGCTGTCACGGTTCCTATTCCAGCCCATTTCCGTCTTACGGATTGATATTTAGATTAAAGAGATAAACACAGCCAAAGAGCAGTGGGCCCTGACAGAAATGCAAGGACTTCAGCTCCGTCAATCACCCTGCTACCTGGTAACTCCCTCCTCCCCTTCCCTTTATTTACGGAGCTGACTTGATGAGAATATTTAGCAGGAACAAGGAGTGCAAGTGTGTCTGTGTATATATATATTTATACACACACACATACACACATATTCTTTTTCTCTAAAGAAAAGCAGGCAGGAAGAGGATAAGCCATCCACGTTTAGCTTTCCAGGCAATTTGGAATCATCTGCTTTGATTATTTAACTATTTACAGCTTCATGTATTTGCAGTTTCCCTCTCCTCTTGCAGATAAAGGATTCAATTTTCTTTTAAGCGGTGGGGAAATTGGAAGAGACTTTGTTCTGTTTAAGCACAGCTGGAGTCGCGGCGCTCAGGGGATGCTGAGAACAACAAGATCAATTAAGATGCTAACAGGGAGGACAAGCTGTGTGGGCCGGGGGAGGGGAGAAGGGCTGGAAGGAGGGACAAAGTCCAGCCTTGGAGAACATCAGAAATTAGCCCTCCGTCTGCCGCCTCCCTTCCAAGGGTAAGCTCTCACCCAGACCCACTAAAATCCCTTTATTACCATGCCCAAAACCTTCCCAGTAAGGATGCACACCCTGACGCTGCTGCTCCAAAGTAGCTCCACATCCTTCCTCCCTCCAGCCTGTAACTAGGAATTTTTCCTAAGCTCATCCTCTGCAACACCCAGGTATTTGGCTGGCAGCCCTCCTTTACCACCAACCTGGCACTTATCCTCCCCACAAAGGCTTTCTAATATATTTTTCATTCACTTCAAACAGAAAGAGAGGATGGAGGCTGACCTGGGAGTCCTCTTCTCCCAGTGTTTGACCACCCTATGCTCCCCAAAACCATGTGGGAAGGCAGAGGAGATGCAAACTACTTCTAACCTTGATGCAGCAAGTCCTGCAGGGCAGGACACAAACTCACCCACCTGGTCCTGATGCTGAGCACAGGCACCACAGCTGGGATAGGAGATGGTTTAACTCCCATGTTATTCCCTGCAGAAGCTGAGAACATGCTTATCCCTGGAAGCTTTTTCACCCACCCATTGATTTGTGAGGTTTTCCCCACATCACTCCCTGCTCTCTCACTGGCTATGTTCCTTGATTCATAAAACCTTCTCAAAATCAGAACCAGTGTAGGTTTTCCCTAAAGGCTCTTCCACATAGTCACCATGAGAAGAGAAACACAAGGTGCTTGGTATAGCACCTTGAACACCAGCACCTCAAAGCTACAGCCAACTCCTCTGCTCAGCCTCTGCAACTGCTATTTCTGTCCCCTACATTCACTTTTCCTCTAAGAAAATGGAGAAGGAAAAGTTTTGGAGATCATCAAGAAGCAAAAGGCAGTGGCAGCTATGCAGATGTTAGAGCATAGCTAGTGTCTTTGGCCAGAGGGATGAAAGGACACAGAGAGGAGTGAGGTCTGAAGGTTTCACAGGCAACTGGAGGAAACCCCCAAGCTTTGCAAGCAAAGCCCCATCCTGCTAAAGTCAGCCACATGCACTAGGAGTTCATAGAATGGTTTAGTTTGGAAGGGAGCTCAAAGGTCATCTAGTTCCAACCCCCTGCCATAGGCAGGGACACCTTCCACTAGTACAGGTCACTCAAGGCCTCCTCCAACCTGGCCTTGAACACCTCCAGGGAGGGAGCAGCCACAACCTCTCTGGGCAACCTGT
>WBNM01030674.1:173499-192185 GCA_013399055.1 Ramphastos sulfuratus
TGCAGCCTGTCCAGGTCCCTCTGGATGGATCCCTGCCCTCTAGCAAGTCGACTGTCCCATCTGGCTTGGTGTCCTCTGCAAGCTTGCTGAGGGGGCACTGATTCCTCTGTCCATGTTGCTGACAAAGATGTTAAACAGCACTGGTCCCAGCACTGACCCCTGAGGGATGCCACTTGTCACTGGTCTCCAGGTGGACATTGTGCCCTTGATCACCACTCTCTGCATGCGACCATCCAGCCAATTCCTTATCCAGCAGTGCTCCACCCATCAGGTCCATGTGTTTCCATTTTGGTGACCAGGATGTCATGTGGGACAGAGTCAAAGGCCTTACTCAGCTGGATAAACCCAAAGGGATGCAACCCTCCTGGGCACTCCAAAGCCATTATAGAATCACAGACCATAGAATTGTTTCATCTAGAAATGATCTCTGGGGTCGTCAAGTCCATCTATCAACCCCACCACCGCCACAGCCATTAAACCACGTCCCAGATTGCCATGTCTATATGTTTTTTGAACTTCTCCAGGGATGGGGATTCCACCACCTCCCTGGGCAGCCTGTTGCAGTACCCAGCCACTCTTTCAGTAAATAAATTGTTCCTAATATCCAACCTAAACCTCCCCTGGCACAATTTCAGGCCAATTCTTCTACCATTTGACACTAGGAAGAAGAGACCAACCCCCCCATCACTACCACCATCCTGGGACCACTGCAGAGCTCCAGGTCAGGATCCAGGAGCCCACAGACCACGGCATCACCACACTGACTCCAGTGGCAGGCTGAGGGCTGATTGAGAAAGTGATTTGCATTTTAAATAGATGCTTATTGATGTCTGCACCTCTCCTTCCCAGCCTGGGAAAACCACATTATTACTTTCTCGTTGATTGGCGTTTACAGCTGGCTGCAAAGAAGGGGGAAGAAAATCAGGCTGGGATCGATTTTCCCATCTCCGATGAGAGGCCAAAGAGAGATCGAAGCAGCAGAAGAAAACTGACAGCTGGGTGGTAAAGGAGAGAAACTGCCAACCAAATTAAAGGTTGCCTTAATGAGGAGAGTAATGGAAGGTTAATTAGTGCATTTACTTCATTAGGCTCTTACTAACAAGGCTTCTCCTGAGGAAGTGCAGTGGCAGGGAGCTGGGAAGACAAGAATTCAGGTGAATCGATGTGTTGGGGACAGGGATCAGGGATGGAGAACCCATGGAGAGGAACAGAAAGGGAATCTTCAGAGATGTGAACCAGAATACACATATGTAAAATAATATATACACACACAGGCATACATAAACAAGAATACTGCATCCAGTTCTGGTGTTCCCATCATAAGAAGGACATAGGACTTTGGAGTCAAGCCCAGAGGAAAGCCGCAAGGATAATCCAGGGGCTGGAACACCTCAGCAGTGAGGACAGGCTGAGGGAGCTGGGATTGTTCAGCCTGCAGAAGAGAAGACTCTTGAAGGACCTTAGAGTTGCCTTTCAATACCTGAAGGGATCCTACAGAAAGGCTGGAAAGAGACTTTTCATGAAGGTGTCTAGACACAGGGCAAGGGAGAACGGTTTGAAGCTTGGGAGAGAGTAGATTCAGACTGAATCTTAGGAAGAAGTTCTTCAGTACAAGGGTGGTAGGACTCTGAAATAGATTGTCCAGGGAGGCTGTGGATCCCCCCTCCCTGGAGGTGTTCAAGGCCAGGTTGGATGATGCCTTGGGCAACTAAGTCTAGTTCAAAGACAACCCATGGCAGGGAGATGATGTCTGAGGTCCCTTCCAANCACAGGGCAAGGGAGAACGGTTTGAAGCTTGAGAGAGAGTAGATTCAGACTGAATCTTAGGAAGAAGTTCTTCAGTACAAGGGTGGTAGGACTCTGAAATAGATTGTCCAGGGAGGCTGTGGATCCCCCCTCCCTGGAGGTGTTCAAGGCCAGGTTGGATGATGCCTTGGGCAACTAAGTCTAGTTCAAAGACAACCCATGGCAGGGAGATGATGTCTGAGGTCCCTTCCAACCTAAACCTATCTGTGATTCTATGCTAATACACAGCCTAATTATGTTGAGATAATGAAGAGGGACCTTCTGTTCCCCACCCACTCTGTAAAATAATCTAAAATTTATAATTTGGAAGTCAGCAAAGGAAAGGAAAAGTGCCTTTTTTTTTTTTTTTAAAGCACAAGACTGTCTTACAGACTCAAGTTATCAAGCCCCTAGGGAACACTACTTATTTTACCTGCCTTACTGCATACCACAAGTTATGGAAAATCATTCCCACACTGAAATTGATGCCTGATAGTTGAATTGGGCACAACAGTTTATAGTCCAAGGTCTGTGGACTGATGGAGATGCTCAAGCTACTCCTGAGGATCTGCAAAAGATAACTCTGGAAAGCACACCAGCAGGCTTCCCTGGAATTATTGTGTGTGAGGAAAGCATTTTGAAGTCTCAGCATCCCATACAGGCTTCTGGTTGTCATGAGGAGAAACCCAGCTCCAGACCGGGCCAGAGGTATTTCTGGTGATGGAGGACACTAGAGCAAAGCAAAGAAAATATCTTCACAAGGATGTGGGAGGAGAAGGTCCCAAGGTGAAGGCAGTCACTAACTCATGAATGGGGTACTTAAGGATGTGACTTAGTGGTGGACTTGACAGTGCTGGCTTTTTTCAATGGTACCCAGTGACAGGACAAAAGGCAATGGGCACAAACTTGAACACAGGATGAAAAGTTCCTTTACTGTGAGGATGGCAGAGCACAGGAACAGGCTGCCCAGAGAAGTGGTGGAGCCTCCACCTCTGAAGTAATTTCAAACCCACCTGGATGCTGTCTTGTGATGCCTGCTCTTAGGTGAACCTGCGTGAGGGTTGGACAAGATGATGTCCACAGAGGTCTCTTAAAACTCCTACCATTCTGTGACTCTGTGGGTTAATGCTTGCACTTTATAATCTTATAGGTCTCTTCCAACCACAATGATTCCATGACTGTATGATTTGGGGGGGTGAAGGTGAGCAACTGGGAAATGCAAACCCATCCACATTGCATTGCTTTCATCCCAGACATTTCCCAGAGAGGGTGGGCTGGGAGAGGACCACGCAGCAGCCTCCCTGACTCACTCCTGCTTGCCAGCTGGCTGACAGATCCCAGCCTGCGCAGCCAAGCCAGAGCAGGACAAATAAAGCAGAGAGGAGGGATCACAGAGCTGGGATTACTTTCCACACTTCCCCGGAGAACCACTTTTCTGCAGACCCTTCAAGGCAAATCAAATGCATTGTTGTGTTAAAACCGAGCTGCTCGTGGTTTGTTTGGGCTTTAATGATTTTAGTTATCGGAGCTTTTCAGGAGGACTTCGCTGTGCGGCTCTGTAGTGTACCAGGAGCTTAAAGAGACCTGCTCCTTAATTCTCACCTCCTGCTGAGTTGTCTTAGGCCTCTTCCCCATTCCACTATCTCTGACAAATACATCAGCAGCAGAGAGAAAGGCATGTGCCTGTGCCACCATACAGGTCTTTGTCCTTTGGGAAGTCAGCAGCATGCCAACCCCAGCTTCTGGCAGTTGCTGTCTAAGCAGCAGCATCCAAAGGAAAGGTTTTGAAGGGTCCTTTGAGGTCCACTCCACCCATCACAATGCTCAGACCCTGCAGCCTTGCAAGATGGCAGATGACACTGAATTCAGCTGGAGTGTTGATCTGCTTGAGGGTAGGAAGGCTCTGCAGAGGGATCTGAGCAGGTTGGATTGATGGATTGGCACCAGCTGTACTAGGTTCAACAACCTCAAGTGCTGGATCCTGCACTTGGGTCACAACAACCCCATGAACACTCCAGAGTGGCTGGAATGTTGCCCAGCAGAAAAGGACCTGGGGATGCTGGTTGATAGCAGTGTGCCCAGGTGCCAAGAAGGCCAACAGCATCCTGGTCTGGATCAGCAATAGTGTAGCCAGCAGAAGAAGGGAAGTGATTGTGCCCCTGTAATGGGCACTGGTAAGGCCATACCTCAAGTACTGGGCTCAGTTTTGGGCACCAGAGCCTAAGAGACATTGAGGTGCTGAAGCACATTCAAAGGAGAGGCTGATGAAATTGGGATTGTTTAGTCTGGAGAAGAGGAGGCTGAGGGGAGACCTCGTTGCTCTGTACAACTCCCTGAAAGAAAGTCAAAGTGAGGTGGGGGTTGGTCTCTTCTCTCAAGTAACAACTCACATGACAAGAGGAAATGACCTGAAGTTGGAGCAGGGGAGGTTTAGGTTGGATATCAAGAAAGATTTCTTCCCTGCAAGAGTGGTCAGGCATTGGAACAGGCTGCCCAGAGAGGTGGTGGAGTCACCATCCCTGGAGGCCTTCAAAAAACTTGCAGACACTGCACTTGGGGACATAGTTTAGCGGTGGTTGCAGTGTTGGGACTTAGAGGTCTTAGAGGTCTTTTCCAGCCTTAATGATTCTGTGATTCTGTGACCTGGTCATGCCACACTGTCAGTGTGACAGGTGTGAACACATGCTTGCACCTTTCCTGCTCTTCCCAGCCAAGCACCTTCCACCACACGTCCACGGCACAGCTGCTGCCAGATCTCCAGCACGTCACAGGAGAGGATGCTGAGCTGAACCCCCTTGCTACTCTGCCTCTTAAAGGGTGCTTGCCTGAAGCTGGGCTAGATCTTGGGTGATCCTAGAAGCAAAGCAATGTTTTCATAGCTTCTTCCACCCCAAAGACTTTATCAGCTGAAATTTCCATCTAGCTCCAAAGCCTCTCCTCTCCCCAGGCCACAGAAGAGTTCCTCTTGATAGATCCACCACAGCTAATTGGATGCAAGCTCAGAGAACTGCTTTCAAACTCTGCATAGAATCATAGAATGGTAAGGTTGGAAAGGACCNGCTGGGGAAGGAAAGAGCAATCATGTGAGCAACTAGGTTTGGTGTCTGACCAGCATCAGTCCCCTTCACAGCCATCAAGGACGTGACTCAGATTTTTCTCTCTGCCTTTGTCTCACCTGACATGCTACTTATGGGCTTGTGAAGCAGTAACACCAGTCCCTGTTGTCAGCAATGAGGCACCTTGGAGCAGGACAGAGAGTAGCAGCAGAATGGGGACAAATACCTGAGAGCTTCTGCTGCCTCTGGACTCAAACAGGATCAATGGTCTGACTCCATCAGCTCATCTCTAGTCCCAGAGTTCACCCTCTGCTCAGTGCTCCACTCCAAAGCTGCAAGCAGTCCTCCTGGATCTCCCCACCTCACTTCTCTGCTCTTGATCTGGGGAATGTGCCCAGAGAACATCATTCTTCATTTCAGACCTTACTTCCCACAAGGCTTGTACCACTTTTGTTAGTAGTGTGGATGTTGGACCTTCCATCTGCCCCTCCAACACCTGCCTGCTGTTTGGTCCATCTCTGCAATGGATTTATGGTTCATGTGCTCTGAGATCTGCAGACACATCTCGTCTCTATCAAATCATCCTCTCCTCCAAATACTGGGCATCTCAGCTGGGTGAGACAGGGCTGAAGATACTATCCTCTCTCCTGCTCCTCTCACTCAAGGAGAAAAAACAGTTCTGCTTTTGAAAGATGTCTAAGAAACCAGACCTGCTTTGAAAGATGTCTGTGAAACCCATCACAGTCACCAACCACAGCTGCAGCTGGACATGGAGATCTATCCACCTTTCTTCCTTCCTCAGGGCTTCCAATCACACAGTCTCATGCTAGAGCTGGTGCCCTTGCTCCTCACAGTTTTCCAGGAAGCAACCCTGCAGCCCACTCCTCTTTATTAGGAAAGCCAGCACCCATCCAAAGCCACCAACTGCCTAGGTAGTAGTTGGCCAGGGGTGTTAGAGTCCCAGTTAATTTAGGGTGCAGTATATGTTCTTGCTGCTTCTTGTTCCTGGAAGGCATGAAGTTATACTGGCTGCCTGCTTGCTCAAGAAGTGTGAAATTCTTTCTCTGACCTTTTCTGTTACGTTATTAAAAGGTTTCATGGCCAGTTGTTTCAGAAAAAAAAAATAATAATATTTCAATATCTGTTGCTAACTGGGGCAGAACTTGCCCATATCTTCAGGCTAAGCTCTGACCACCTCCTTGATTCACCCCAGCCTCGTAGAAGGGGCTGTGTGGAACATTTGAACTGCTCCAGCCTGGCTTGCCCCTGTACAGCAGGGCCTGGGGCAAGGGAAAAGAGAATTTTGCATGGGAAGAGGACACTAACAAGTGTAGAGCCCTAGACAGTCTGCTCAGCTTTCCTCTTGGCCTTTGCTTGCAAAGCATGTGTACCTCCAAATTGCAATGATTTATGTTACAGGGCAACCTGGAAGCTCTGACTGCAGTAAGGACCCTTTCATGCTGGTCTCTGCAGAAGCAGGCATGCAAGCACTCTGCTGGCTAAGGGGCTTGTCACACGGGAAAGAGGCAAGGGCAGGAGAGAAGGCTGCCCTAGTGAGGTCATGTCTGGACTACTGGGTCCAGTGCTGGGCTCCCCAGCTCAAGAGAGACAAGGAAATACTGAGAGGGTCTAGCAGAGGCTACAAAGATGATGAGTGGACTGGAATAATTCACTGAGGGGGAAAGGCTGAGAGACCTAGGGCTGTTTAGCTTGGAGAAGAGCAGCTTGAGAGGGCATCTGATTGATGCTGATCATTGGCAGGGATCAGAAGGATGGGGCCAGACACTTTTTCAGCAGTGCCCAGAGAGAGAGCAAGGGCAAATGGGCACAAACTGAAATCCAGGAGATTCCATCTGAACATGAGGAGAAACTTCTTTGCTGTGAGGATACTGAAGCCCTGGAACAGGCTGCATGGAGAGGTTGTGGAGTCTCCTTCTCTGGAGAGATTCCAAACCCACCTGGATATTGTGATTCTGGGCAATTTGCTGTGGCTGACTCTGCTTCAGGAGTGGGGTCGGACTGGATGATCTCCAGAAGTCCCTTTA
Organism: Ramphastos sulfuratus; assembly: GCA_013399055.1. NCBI lineage: Eukaryota > Metazoa > Chordata > Aves > Piciformes > Ramphastidae > Ramphastos > Ramphastos sulfuratus. The sequence continues at coordinate 180,386 of WBNM01030674.1, forward strand.
CAACATCTACCATGCTGGGATTCTGCATTGCAGGCTCCCTTCACACAGCAGGAGCCATTCCTGTGAAGCCTGACCTCTCCAGATGTTCTTGTGCAAGCAAATGACTACTTGAATCTCTGTGACAAATACCTTTTGTGGACAGAATTAAACAGACAGATGGATGGGCCAAGTGTAAGGTCCTGCACCTGGGTAGGCACAATCCCAAGCACAACTCCAGGTTGGGTGGTGAATGGCTGAGAGCAGCCCTGAGGAAAAGGACCTGGGGGTCTGGGGTGATGAANTACAGGATGGAACAGGCTGTGCCATGCCAGGGAAGTAACCAAGATTTTCCTGGGAAGCCTTAGGGGAGTGTATCTGAGCCCACCCATCCCTGGGCAGGGGGGGAAGAGGCAGGGAGCAGAAAGCAGGCAGTGGCTCCGTGTGCGGGCTGTTGGCACTTGGGGTTGTTTTGCAGCTGATTTATAGGTGTAACAGGCAATGCTTCTCTACTGTCACTGACATTAGGAGTTGAAATGCTGTGGATGTGAATGGCCATTTGTCACCACAAATGAAGTCTGCTTGCTCTTGGCTTTTTTGGGCCTTTTTATTTCCTCTAGGCTGTTTAGCCTGTAGGAAAGAAGACTGATCAGTGTATATCAATACTTAAAGGGTGTCTGTCAGGAGGATGGGGCCAGACTTCTTTCAGTGGTGCCCAGCAACAGAAGAAGAGGTAGCAGGCACAAACTTGAACATAAGAAGTTCTATCTAAACATGAGGAGGAACTTCTTTCCTGTGAGGGTGGTAGAGCACTGAAAAGGTTGCCCAGAGAGGTGGTGGAGTGTCCATCTCTAGAGTCACTCGAATGTCACCTGGATGCTGTCCTGTGCAACCTGCTCTAACAGGGGAGACTGGACTAGATGACCTCCAGAGGTCCCTTCCAAACCCTGCCATGCTGGTATTCTGTGATTTTCAGCTGGTGAAGCAGAGGGCAGTGGGGAAAGAATCACACAGTCATAGAATTGATTTGATTGGAAAACACCCCTAAGATCACTGAGTCCAAGTGCTGACCTAGTGCCACCATGACCATTAAATCATGCCCCAAAGTGCCATCCCTCCACATTTTTTAAACACCTCTAGGGATGGTGACTCCACCACCTCCCTGGTCAGCCTGCTCCAATGCCAGGAATTTACTTCCCAGGGTAATGGGGCATGCTTGGTTAGGGCAGCCTTGCTGCTCTTCTTTGGACACACAACAAACCCCTTTCCCAGCCAAGGGAGGAGAGCTAGAAGACAGGCAATGTGCCCAGGGTCTTTCGGCCTGGTGGGAGTAACTTTTCCTCCTTCCTCTGGATGTCAGACTGGGCAGAAAAATCAGCAAATCACTCATTGCCTCAGCCCCTGTGGTTTTCCTTGCCAAGAAGGAACTGCAGGCACTGCTCTGCCCTGCCAGCAGTGCTTGGCCATCTCTGACAATAGCTGGTGGGAAGCCACTCTTCATCCTTCACTGACCACTCACCTGGCCCATGCACTCCCCTGTTCATGCTTAAGCCTCCTGATCTCATTGAACCATAGAATGCTTTAGGTTGGAAAGTACCTTTAAAGCTTATCTAGTCCAATCTCGCCGTGGTCAGCAGGGACATCTGCAACTAGAGCAAGTTTCTCAGGGTTCCAAACAACCTGACCTGGAATGTTTCCAGGGATGGGGCTTTTACCACCTCCCTGGGCAACCTGAGCTAGGGTCTCACCCCCCTCAGTGTAAAATATTTCTTCTTTCTCTCCCAGTCTAAACCTCCCTCTTTTAGTCTAACTCATCATCTCTTGTCCTGTCACAACAGGCCCTGCTAAAAAGTCTGTCCTCAGCCTTCACATAGTATCCTTAAAGTACTTAGAGGCTGCAAGAAGGTTTCTCTGGAGCTTTCTCTTGTCCAGACTAAACAGCCTCAACTCTCTCATCCTGGCCTCATAGCAGAGGGGTTCCAGCCCTTGGATCATTTTTCTGACCCTTAGCACCTTGGAAACCCACCTCCCCTCCAAAAGCATGACATAGGACCTGCACTTACTGGCACAAACAGGTATTTTGCAACACTGAGTGAAGAGGGAGCCAACAGAAGTCCTCTTTCATGAGGGTGTCATTCAGCGTCCAACAAAGCAGTGGGCACTACCATGTGGCTGGTGAGGGTTTCTTCAAAAACCCATCTCAACCTTTAGGGGCAATAATCATAAAGAGCTCCCAGGCAAGTGGAAAAGAAGAACTTATAAGGAAGGAAAGCAGACTTATTGCCTGTGGCACATGGGACAGTTGGAGAGCCATGGTGCAGACGAGCAGTGTGGTGGAAGCAAGCAGAGGGCTACGTCTCCACAGCAAACAGCAGCAGCAGGAGGAGCTGGTACTTTATGAGGGCTCTTAAAAGTTTGGGATCAGCTGGGAGGGCAATCTGGATTTCAGCTCTAATTGCATCCATTCTGATTTATCATAGAAGACTCAACTCCTGGCATTTTCTGCCTTCCCTCCGAAGCGCTGGCATAGCTGGAAGTTGGGGAAAGAGGAGAGGCAGTAACAATCTCATTGTTCGGTGTCTGACAGGCTGACTAGCTAAACATCTGCTTGAAATATTAATAACTGTCAGATGGGAGCTTCTCAGGGGCTCTCTGCAGCTCCACACCATCTGCTTGTAGAGTAAACACACTTACGCACAGGCGCGTACGCCCGCTCCTCTTGTCAGGGCTTTCATCCTCTGGATTGGCACACACCTGCCTGGGTGGGCACCAGGGACTGTGTCCTGGGACAGCAGGGATGAGGGGAGGGCTGGGATGGCACCAAATTCAGCTATGACTAGCGACAGCACTAGTCACACACACGAAGCCTGCAAGGGGTTTTGATGCTTCCTGCTTTGATGCCTCCCACCCCAAAGGAGCTTTGCTTCCCATTCGGAGTGTTTTTCAGCACAGGGGTCTGCTCTGGTTCTTGCTGTGCCCCACACTAGCATTGGCATCGACTGACATCACCCTCCTGTCCCAGGAGAGGTATCTTCTCCCTAGGGATTTTGGGTGGTCCCACCAACCCAGCAGGAGGGAGGAGTGCTATGGGAATGCCCTGCTCTCTGCTGCACCACTGTTCTGCAGTCATTTAACACCATGCTCTGCTAAATGCAGTCATCCTCCTCTTTTTCCACGCCTCAGCCTTTCACTGGCTCGACTGACTTTGATTTGGTTAAGGAAAATGCTGCTTCTAAATGGGGCAGTAAGAAAACTCACACTGAAAGATTTTAGATGTTCATTGAATCACAGAATCAAGCAGGTTGGAAGAGACCTCTAAGATCATCCAGTCCAACCTAGCACCCAGCCTTATCCAATCAACCAGACCATGGCACTAAGTGCCCCAGCCAGGCTTTTCTTAAACAACTCCAGGGATGGTGACTCCGCTACCTCCCTGGGCAGCCCATTCCAATGCCAATCACTCTCTCTGGCAAGAACTTCCTCCTAACATCCAGCCTAGACCTCCCCTGGCACAACTTGAGACTGTGTCCCCTCCTTCTGTTGCTGGTTGCCTGGCAGAAGAGCCCAACCCCACCTGGCTACAACCTCCTTTCAGGTANGGTGTCATCTGCAAACTTACTGATGCTGGACTCAATCCCCTGGTCCAGATGATCAATAAAGATATTGAACAGGACTGGGTCCAGCACTGATCCCTGGGGCACACCACTGGTGACAGCTGCCAACTGGATGTGGCACGATTCACCACCACTCTCTGGGCCCAGCCCTCCAGCCAGTTCTTGACCCCTATCAGAGTGAATCTGTCCAAGCCACAAGCTGCCAGCTGTGCCAGGAGCTTGCTGCAGCAGACAGTGCCAAAGACTTTGCTGAAGTCCAAGTAGACTACAACCACAGCCTTCCCCACAATCACCAGGAGGGTAACCTGATCATACAAGGACATCAGGTTGGTCAGGCAGGACCTGCCCTTCCTAAACCCATGCTGGGTGGGCCTGATCCCTTGGCTGTCCTGTAAGTGCTGTGTGATGGCACTTAAGATGTCAACTCCCATCAGTAAAGTGACCAAGACCATTAGGTACCAAAGTATCTTTCTCTATAAGAGTTAAAGTAAAAGAGAGAGCAAATACATGATGGGACACACACCATGTACACAACTGCAACACTTGGTGGATCCCATGCAGGGAGGAAGACGAAGAGACAAGCTCACAACTGTTGGGTCAGTATCTGCAAGAGAAGCTGCTGTTTGCAGATGAGACCTCTCAGTGCAGGGCTCTTGTTGAGCTCCCAATGTGGTGGAAACTGTATATGCCTCTTCCAGAGACCAAGAGAGGTCAAAGCATTTCCTCCAAAAGCCCATTGAAGGGCTGCACTCAACTCCCCTGCCAGCCTCTCCCACCACTCTCTTACCAGGCTCCGCTGCTGAGAGGCACTGTGGTGTCACATGTGTGTCAAGGCCATAGCAAAAAGAGCCAAGATGCTCCTACTCACATGGACCTGGAGGACAGTGGTGCCCACGGTGGTGTTCTCAAAGAGACTGATGTTGTAGAGGGCCTTGCTGAAAACAGGGCGGTTGTCATTCTCGTTGATGAGGTTAATCTTCACACGTGCAAAGCCAACATGGTCTGGGATGCTCTCATTTGCAAAGAGCTGGGCAGAGAAAGGAAACAAAGGGAAGGGTTGGAGCCACTCTTTGTGAGGTTTGGGATGCTTATCCGTTCTCCTTCAAAGGAGAGGCAGCTCAATGCTAGTCGTTAAAGCAGGGATACTCAAGAAATAAGAGTCCCTTCTCTCTCCCCTGGGAGCATCTCATCTCATCTCTGAGTGACCTCAGAGCCAAACACCATGCATCACTTGCCTTGAACAGCCACAGCCTCTGCATAGCAAACTGGAGAATGAGGACCTGCCACCCCACCACAGCTTGGAGCAGAGGTAGGAAGGGTTTTGCTCATTTCTCTCCAGCAGTGCATGAAAGCCCCTCTGCCCAGACTACCACCACTGGTGTGGTATGAGCCTGTTTTGCCTTACTCCAGAATTTACAGCTTGGGCAGTGAGAGGGACAAAGTTGGAGCAGAAGGCTGGGGAGAGCTTTGATACCTCATATGTGAGTTAGAAAACATAGTTTTTTATGCTCTAAAAAGCTTTAAATACCCTGTGACATAGCAAAAGGCAGCATGCCCTGCTTAAGCTCTTGCAGCTCAGCCTTTGGATGATGAGAAAAGAGAGAGAAGGTGCAGAGCAAACCTCTTCCCCACCTCCTCTTTGTCCTTTATTATCATTATTTCCATTTTTGGACCATTTTGCAATGTTCCAGAGTTTCATAGTGTGGATGAGAGAGAGGAAGAGAGAAGCCTGGTTAATGGTCATTCTTAGATCACATAGGACAGAGCAGAGGAGTGCAGCCTTACTGAAAATTTGTAGCGAGGAATGGTCTCAAAGTCCAGCGGCACTGCCACACGGACACGGATGTCTGCCTTCCCCTGGATGGAGGTTGGGGAGATGATGAAGTGGTTGGAGTTGTTCCCCACCAGGTAAACCTCGAAAACGCTGTTGGGTCCCTGGGATGGGAGAGAGAAGGGTTGACAGTTACAAAGAAGAAAGGACCTCCAGGCACCCCAGTCCAGCCTGCATATGAACATGGAATGGAAGCACTGACTCACGGAATCACAGAATGGTAGGGGTTGGATGGGACCTCTGGAGATTATCTAGTCCAGCCCCACTGCCAAAGCAGGTTCACCTAGGAGTGGCCACACAGGATTCTGGTGGATCCAGGTGGAGAGTCCTGAGAGAAGGAGAGTCCACAACCTCTTTGGGCAGCCTCCTCCAAGGCTTCATTACCGTCACACTGAAGAAGTTTGTCTTCAAGTTGAGGTGGAACTACCTGTGTTCCAGTGTGATTCCATTGCCCCTCATCGGTGGTCACCAGTGAAAACAGACTGCCCCCAAAGCCTGTGCACTGGGTGCAAACAGGAGGACATGGAACTGTTGGAGCGGGTCCAGAGGANGCAGCTTGGGCACAGGCCTTTGCCTTCAGACACATCAAAACGAAGTTCCCAGGGATGCAGGAGAGTGTTTCTCTGCTTGTTTGGTTAACTGAGCACCAAACTTCAGCACTCCTTGTAGCATTTTATTGTGCTTGCCAGGCCTCCAGTGCCTGTGATTTAGAGAACTCTCTTCTTCACATGCATCCATTTTGTACAAAACCCATGTGCTCATGAAAGGAATGCATTACTGCAGGGAAAATCCCTTTTGCTGTTTGGAGATCCATGCACTGCATAGGGTACCACACGCTGGCATTCCATCGCTTCATGTGGGAGAGGACAGCGTGGGTGCATCTCCCATGCAGAGGACTCTTTCCTCTAAGGCAGATCAAACTGGGAACTGGAAATGTTCTCCTTTCCCAAGACTTGGCTGGCAAAGCAGGAGGACCACTTCAGGACCCTTGCTGCAGGTATGGCACCCCATCCCAAAGCACAGCCCAGCAGAGCACATGAAAAGCAAGTTCAGAAGCTAAATTTCCAATTTTCCTCGAGTCACCTCTCTCCTGTCAGAAAAAAGGGGCCAATTAAATGCACCAAGGGGCACTAATAGCAAAAGCTGGCTGAGCATGACCACCGAGAGCCAGCGACATGAGCAGAATCCCTGCTGGTCCTCCTCCAGACCCACTGGCAGCAGGTTGAGCACAGGGCAAGCTGGACACCTCCAGCAGAGCCACACATCAGGAGGGGGCCTCAGGGGCACCCATGGAACCACAGAAGCTAGCCCTGGGGGCACTCACATCCCCAGAAGCCAAGCAACACTCAGCTGGTGGATAATGGACAGAGGGAAACAGTGGGAACCAAATGGACTCGTCTCAGGGCAGACTTAGCTCTGTCCAAAAGCTGTTACACTGGCAAACTGAGAAGTGCCAACCTTGGCATAAGTGAGGGATGATCCCCGACACCAGTGCACATTCTGGCAGGGAGGGAGCAGAGGATCAAGAGGATGGGAGGAGGAAGCACCATTCCCCAAGCCATTATTTTTGCCCCTATCCTGAAGGTGCCAGTTTTTAACAACCAACTATTTTCCGCCAGCAACAAAAATCCACTTCATTGAGGAATTTCTGCCCAGCTCCGCTGATGATCCCCAGTGTCTGTCCCAGGACCCAGTGCCCTCCCTGCACTCAAAAGCACCTTTCATGGTGGTGAGATGGAAGGGATTTTCTTGGAAGCTGGAGAGAAGCGTCTTTGTTGAAGGCATGAGATAAAAGTTGAAACATCAAAAGAGATCCAAGTATTTGTGGGAAGAGAGTCGGGTGGATTAATTCCCTTCCAGCTGAGGAAGGAGATCAGCCTTCCAGATACTCACCATCCCTATAATTAGGAGCCCCTCAAGTGCCTCAGTCTCCCCATGTGAGGTCTGGAGTAGGGGGCTACATCTGCCTGTTGGGAGGGCTGCGGCGCTTTACCATTTATATATTTATTCGGCTATTTATTTTTTTTTGTTTCTGCCCCCATGCTGCTTTCCTTGCTCCTGGTTCCCGGAGCCTGCAAACCCCCTGTGGATGCCTGAAAGCAAATCTGAATATTCACATTGTTATCAGCTGCCCAGCAGAAGGGGCTGGCTCAGCCCGGCTCACAGCTAGGACCCCCTGCTCCGGAGGAAGCCACGGGGAGCTGCTTACATTTTCCTCACCACTTCCTACCTGGCTCCTGCCACTCAGAGCAAAAAAAAGAACACATTTGAAAGCTGTCCATGAAGAAGGAAAACACACACCACCTCCCCGGGCTTGTGAAGGTCCTGGTGTGCAGTGGTGGGCTCGTGGCTGGGCAGCATCTTTGTGCTGCTGAGGGTGAGCACGGGAAGCGGGGGTGTGCTATTGGTGTTGCTTTACCTGGCTACTTGCCCCCCCTCTAACTCCATCCCTACCAGTTCCTGCACCGCTTGAGCTTTTCCTCATTGCTGAAAACAAATTGGCTCCTTTGCCTTCCTTCAGAGGCATAAATTAGCGAGCAGCCTGCCAAGGCTTAGCAACCCTAGGACGATAAACCCGTCTGCATGCGCCCAACATCCCAAACAAATGGAGCCATAAAGAAAGGGGCTCCGGAGGGGAGTTTGCTGCTGCACAGAGCTGGGATGGGGCCGCTCGGTTTCCAGCTCAGCCCAGCCCATGCCAGCCAGCAGGGCCAGCCCTCACCAGGGCCCGAGGCTGCTGCTGCTGCTGCTGCCCACTGCCTCCTTCCCAGCAATCAAACCTCCTCCCAGCCGTAGCCAGTGCCGCAACTGATGGAAATTTCATGTCAATTCAGCTAAAAGACAACGGGAGCTGCAGTTGGGCATAATGATGACTTTGTTCTTCACGTGCAGATCCCTCCGAGCGTGTAATAGGAGCCGCTCGTGTCCCCGCTGCCACAATGCCAGCATCAACCTCATGCCGCTACCTGACTTCCAAATAAGCCACCACAGACTGATCTACCACAAATGCTTCACGTTTGAACGATTTGTGATGCTCCTCTTTGCCAGCCCCACGTGCCCAATATCCCTCCTGAACTCCAAGGGGGTGGAGCAGAGGGCAGATGGTCCCTGGACACAGCTCACACGGCACAGACTGCAGGCATGAGGCAGTGAGATGCCAAGAGGTGGGTATGTGTGCCCCTTGAGAGGTTCCAGGATCCATGTGGGACCTGCTCATGAACACTTTGTGAATCATGGCTGAAATTCTGTTCTCCCAATTTGCAGGACTTGCTCACAGAATCACGGAATAGTAGGGGTTTGAAGGGATCTCCAGAGATCACGGAGTCCAAGCCTGTGATGGTTTGGGAGTTCCCCACCCCACCCCCACACTTTGTAAAATCACCCAGACCAGATTCAGCCGGCTGGAAGTGAAGGACTGAAGCTCTGTTTACAGCTTAGCACAATATACAAGCAGAGATATACACAATATACAGGAATATTTACAGAAATATACAAGTTAAAGGTAATACAGAAACACAATCCCCCTCCCAGAAATCAGTCCCCAGAAGGGGCTCCCAACCACCCTTCCACCTTCTCCCCACCCCTCTACCTTACCCTAAGGTCTGGCTTATGCACAAGGTGAGTTTGGAGGATTGGCCAGGGAGGTTAGAAGGAAAGTGGTTAGTTAAGTTACTTGGCAGAGAGGAGAAGGCAAGAAGCTAGACAGCCCCAGAGAGTGTCTGTGCCTGAGTGTCTTATCTTTGTTTTTGTGTTCTTAGTCTCAGACATCTCAGCAAGCCTATGAATGAAGGAGACATCACCAGTGTTTTCTTTTTTACAGCCTATAATATAATTTTCTCTATTGAAATATTCCAATTAGCCTCAAACCAGCCCAAAGCCCCTGACCAAATCAGGGTCACCTAAGGCAGGCCACACAAGAACACACCCAGGCGAGTTCTGAAAGCCTCCAGAGATGGAGAGTCCACAGCCTCACAGGGCATGGTTCATCCAAAATCAGGGAATCCTTTCTCACATCAGGCTGGGAGCAGCTGCATCAGCTGTTCCAACTTTGACTGAGAATGAATCATAAGCTTTACCCCTGCTTTTTCAACCAGCATTGCCCACTGGCTTTTTCCATCACTCCTGCTCCCACTCATCCCCTTCCTCATGAGGGTGCTCATGGAAATGCTTCAGAAATTATTTAACCTTCAGCCAGCAGAAGCAAGTATTTAGCATCACTTACCAGTGGCTACTACAAAGACTCAAAGTAAAAAAATATAACTCAACCCCCTAGCCAAACAAATAACCATTCCTCAACCATAGCACTCCCTGAACTCCCTGAGCTGCACAGGTAGGTTGCTGGCCTGCAACCTTTTTTGGCAAAAACTGAGCTAGATTTGGGAAAAGCAGTCTGGAATCATCACTGTTCTTCTCTTCATAGAATAATTTAGATGGGAAAAGATCTTTAGGCTCATCCAGTCCAACCATTAACCCAGCACTGTCAAGTCCACCACTAAATCATGTTCTTCAGCACAACATCTACATAGCTTTTAAACCCCTCCAGGGATGGGGATTCCACCACTGCCTTTGGAAGCCTGGTCCAGGCTTTAACAACCCTTTTGGGGATGGCATTTTTCCTCACGTTCAACCTAAATCTCTCCTGGCACAACTTGAGCCCTTTTTCCTCTTGGGAGAGGAGACCAGCCCCCATCTCTCTACAGCCTCCTTTCAGGTAGTTGTAGAAAGTGAGGTTTCCCCTCACCCTCCTGTATACACAAAGCTGCCTTCGGTTCCTCCTACTCTAGCTCAGCTGCAGTTCTCCATTGCAAAACGAAGAGCCCTGATTTCCAGAAGCACAAAATCCATCTTTAAACCATCTTTCCTTTCAGGCACTTGCTAGGCAGAGGCTATTACCTACAAAAACCTGAGGGGTGGTTAATATCCCTCATTCTAGGCAAGTTTGCAAAGAATAGAAAGTGGTGAGAGTTCAGGAGTGGTGGAGGAAGAAAGGGAGTTAAAAAAGAAGTTGTTTCTTTCTTTTTTTTTATTTTGAATAGCAATTAGCGCCTCTTTGGAGGGCTTGGATACCTTATGCCTGGTTCTAGTTAGTCAGAGACAAACAATGCTTAATCCTTCCTTTGAAACACAAGGCATAAAGAGGGTTATTCTCTCCACCCACTTCAAGGCATTTAACTCAAGTGCTTTGAATAGCCTCTCCAAGGGTTGCTCGCTTCTCTCCTGCTGCCCAGCCAGCCAGCTCAGTCTCCCAGCACCCACTGTCCACCCAGCACCTGAGTATCACAGCAGGTATAACCCTTGCGAGGGCTCACTGGGCATGGGAGCATCTTCCCTGCATCCTTAAAGACCTCACTGGGGTCACAGGTGATGCAAGACAGAAAGGCAGCGGCTCCGGGGAGACCTTATAGAGGCCTTCCAGTACCTGAAGGGAGCCTACAAGAAAGCTGGGGAGAGACTTATTGCAAGGGCTTGTAGTGATAGGATGAAGAAGAATGACCTTAGGCTGGAAGAGGGGAGATTTAGACTGGATATGAGGAAGAAATTCTTTACAGTGAGGGTGGTGAGGCACTGGAACAGGTTGCCCAGGGTGATTGTGGATGCCCACTCCCTAAAGGTATTCAAGACCATGTCAGAGAGGGCTTTGAGCAACCTGGTCTAGTGGAAGGTGCCCCTGCCCGTGGCAGGCAGGGCTGGAACTAGGCGATCTTTAAGATAATTTCCGACACAAAGCAATCTGTGATTCTACGCCCGGGCAATATCCTCCCCAGCCTTTCTCATCCTCCTCTCCTCACTGGCAGCCCTTTTCTCCTGTCTTTCTGTCCATCCTAAGTGGCAGCCCTTGCCCACTCTCCCCCTCCCGCAGGAGTTTTCTCCTTCCTTGCTCTCCCCAGGTTATCTGCTGAATTCCACACACGCCTGCACAGACGGGATCAATCCGAGGCTGCCTCGCCTTCAGCTTATCTCTGCTCCAAATGATTGATTTTCCCTCTTTAAGGGTAATTTGCTGGTGAATTCCATGTATTGCAAAAACCCCTGTGAAATCTAATTCAGCCCGACTGGCAGCTGGCACTTTTGGGAGAGAATACTTGAGCGCCGTCAATTCCTCTTTACAGTTCCTCGTTGTGTAGATCATATTTATAGCGCACGTGCCTGTCATATGCATATAGATGCTATGGGGTGAGTCATGTACTGCACCTGCACACGCATGGGCACACAGGACATCCTTCTGGGAGCCTCTGAGCTTGTTTTTTGCAACAAACACAGCACATTCCCACGGCCTGGAGTTTAGTTTTTGGCCCTGGTTGTCCCCCTCCCCGTCCCCCCCGGTATTTTTTGTTTTGTCTTGTTTTGGTTTGGGGTCCTTTTTTTGCCTTTTTTTTTT
>WBNM01030674.1:198039-258832 GCA_013399055.1 Ramphastos sulfuratus
TAGTATAATTTTCTCTATTAAAATATTCCAATTAGCCTCAAATCAGCACAGTTAACCCCACTCTTCCACCACCCATACTCTTGCAGACCCTCCTGGATGTTTAACACTTCCCTTGGGATGGCTGTGGCCAAGTTCTCACTATGCCCTGTCATACAATAGGTTGCCAGGACTCTGAGTCATGCTGGGGAGCTGCTAGGCCATTTCCCTGCCATGAGCATTGAAACCAAAATATTCCCTTGCAAGACATGGGGGGGGGGGGGCAGTCCTCAAAATAAGGGAAGCCACAATGGAGCTCCTCTGCCACCTCCTGAGATGTGACCAGAAGCAGGGACCTAACCACCACAGTACTACTGAAGGGACAAAAAACTAGGGCAAGAGAGGAAAACAAGATTTAGACCTTAAAATAGGTTTGGTAACAGGTGTCTAAATACAGAGCTGAGTGATGACTCCGTATCACACCTCTGTCTCAAGAAGGGCTTTAATTTTGCTTTCCCAAAAGGAGAGAGTGCAGATTTTACTGCCAGAGAAGCAAGCCTGGTGAAGCAGCTTTTTCAGGCAGAGTCCCTCCTCTTGTCCTTTGGCTAATCTTGCTTTGCTGTGGGCACGGAAAAGCAGTGCTAACACGACCCACACGGCTCATTGCTATTCACCGCTTCTGCACACAACAGCAGAACAGGCTGATCCGAACAAGGAGCAATCCAGCTGTATTTTCACTCTGTGCTCCAGGACGAGAGCAGCAGAGAACATTTTGGGTCCTGGGGATGCAGGATGCAAAGAGTTGGCATTTTTTTGGGGGTGGGGTGTGTGTGTGTGGGGAAGCTAAGTTTGTAGGGGAGAGGAAATAGAAATCTGTCTGCTCAACAGACTATAGTTAGAAGTCCATTATCATGCAGGCAGGCAAATGGGCAAGTTTTCAGGTTCCCAAACCTTTCCAAGATTAAATAGATATTTTTGTCTCTATTAAAAACCAGACAATCCTTTCTTTCTTGATTTCTACTGGGCTGAAACTAGAAAAGCCCAAACCAAGACACACCAGGGATGGATGCAGATCTCTTTCCCATGCATAAAGCCCCACAGTACAACCTGTGCCTGGGATCATGAGGGGCTATTTCTTGTCCCTTTGACCCCTCCTAACAGAGTACTGCACCTACCAAAATGAGATGGTGATGTGCTGGCTCCTGCCCTCCCAATCAATGACCCTTCCTACATCGCCGATTTTTCCCCACCCAGGCCAAGCAGAATCTATACTTCTAAATGTGTTTCCAACCAGCTGCCCAGCTTGCTATTGATTTTAATTACAGGGCTGTGAGCAGAGCTGGGGAGCTGCTCTCAGGTGGGGCTGGTGGGGTTGGAAGACCACGCTCCAGTGCTTTTTCTTGACGAGGCAACTTTCATCATCACTCCCTCCTCATCTCCCAGGCAGGTACAGACTATGCCCTGCTGCTGCACCACTCCTTGCTGACATGACAGAAACATTCCTGGGCTTTTTTGGAAGTGAATGGTGGAAAGTAGGCTCAATTGGGGAAAACCTGGAAGTGGCACCAGGACTTCCTGGTCCCCCAACCAGCAGCAGAACCCCCAATGGGCAACCCATTAGCAGAACCCCCAATGGGCAACCCATTAGCAGAACCCCCAACAGGCTCTGGGAAGGGGCTGGTTGGAGGCTCTGCCATTTTCCAGTGGGCTTTGGGGCTTCTGCTGGGCTTTCCCAAAGCTCATATGGCACCCCTGCTACATTCAAGAAAGCCATGAGGATAAAATTGGAGGCCCAAATAGTGTGGAATGACAGAAAGGGGTTGGAAGCTAGAGAAAAAATGGGTGCCTGAAGGGATTGGGAGGCCAAAAGGTGTCTTACTATCACCTTTGGCTTGCCCACCCTCCTTCAGCCTAACATCATATTTGCTGTTCCACCTGCTTTCAGCCTGCCACCACCTTTACACTTCCAGGTCTTTTTGGACCTACCACTCCCTTTGAGCTTCCCTCCTCCTTTCATCCTCTCATACTCTTTGGGCATCCCACCCTCTTCAGGTCTGCTAACATCTTGGGATTCCCATCTCCTTTGGACCTACCATTCCCTTTCAGCCTCCCACCAACTTTTTGGTCTATCACTCCCCTTTTGGCCTCAAAACTTCTTCTGGCCACTAATTGTCTTTTGGCCCTCCCAACACTTTGGATCTCTCACCTCCTTTGGACCTCCCACCCATTTTCAGACTGCCAACTTCTTTTTGCCTTCCACCACCTTTCAACAGAAACACAGATTGATAGGATGAGAAAGGACATCTGTGCATCTTCTACTGCCTACCACATTACAAATCATTCCTGTTTTGGGGGAAGAAAGGTGGGAAATTGGCACAATTCCATTGCCTGAATGTAGGTATTGTCCTGTTTACAATCCCGGGGTGGCTGCATGCAAACACAGAAAGATCTAGTTGGAGACATACAGGGCACCAAGAATGACCTTTATACATCCATGTAGAGGCAGCCAGAGTTTGGGCCATCACATGAGGGGGCTGTGTTGAACACCTCACTTGGCTGGGGAACAGCCCATTGTGGTTCTGAGCGCCCACCGGAGCAACGTGTCCCAGCTTTGCTCCTCCACCTCAAAGAATCATAGAATGGTAAGGTTGGAAGGGACCTCAAAGATCATCCAGTTCCAACCCCCTGCCATAGGCAGGAACACCTCTCACTAGTACGGGTCACTCAAGCCCTCCTCCAACCTGGCCTTGAACCCCTCCAGGGAGGGAGCAGCCACAACCTCCGTGGGCAACCTGTGCCAGTGCCTCACCACCCTCACTGCAAAGAACTTCCTCCTAACATCCAGTTTAAATCTCCCCTCTGCCAGTTTAAACTCATTGCCACTTGTCCAAGAAGTTGTCCAAGGGCAGGATGTCTTGCTTATCCATAATGCACACCCAGATGAAGGAGGTCTCACCTTCACTGTGAGGATGAACCCAGCGCTGTAGAAAGGGTTCTCCCGGTCCAGTGGCCCATTCAGGGTTAAGGCTCCACTGATGTAGTCCAGTGCGAAGATGCTGTTGGTGTTACCTGAGAAAAAAATAACAGGCAGCTTGAGCACACCCAGCTGGTACAGCTGATGCCAAACAATTCTGGGAATGACCCAGAGAGTGAAGTGTGAGGGTATGAACCTCTTCCCTCACTGGTCTCCACACATGGCCTGACCTGGTGCTTCAAAGACAGGCTTCACAGAGCTAGGGACAGGCTGCGGTGGGCTGGGTGAACCCTGCACATTATCTCAATGTGCTTTAAAATGTGGTCCTCTCCTCCACCCCAACTCAGGGCTCAAAAGGGTGCTTTCCTTCCAACAGCTGATAATGTGATGAATGCTGCAGGCAGCTTAAGAGCTTCCAATCCTTTTGGTTATAGAAACATGCAATGGCACAGCTAAAACTGTGTTCTCCCCTCTGCCCAACTGCCTGCTTTTGCAGGGCGCTGTGTCCCTGGGGTGGGCATGGCCTCACTCTTAAAGTTAAGGGGCATCAATCCAGGTTAATCAGAAGAAAGTGCAGACAGACCAAGCTCCCAATTAATTCTTCGTGTAACAAGTGGAGATTGTGCTGAGGATGATAAAAGTCCACACGTCTTCAAGGGGAGACTGTGGAGTTCAAATCAAAGAAAAAAAATCTATCCAATAACAGAGAGGCCACATGTGGCTCAGGAATGTTCCTAGCTGGAAGTAGTCAGAGGGAGGGAGATATTAGGCTAAGTATTACAGGCACTTAATGGCAGAATGCAAGGGGTTGGAAGTGACCTCTGAAGATTACCTAGTCCAGCTCCTTACTAAAGCAGGTACACCTGGATCAGATTGCATAGGAACAAGTCCAGGTGGGCTTTAAAGCTCTCCAGAGAAGGAGACTCCACAACCTCTCTGGGCAGCCTGTTACAGCACTTACCACAGAATTACAGAATGTTAGGGGTTGGAAGAGATCTCAAAAGATCATCCAGTCCAACCCCCACTGCCAAAGCAGGGTCAGCTAGAGTAGGTCACACAGGAATGCATCCAGGTGGGTTTTGAGTGTGTCCAGCGAGGGAGACTCCACAACCTGTCTGGACAGCCTGCTCCAGGGCTCAGTCACTCTCACAGTGACAAAGTTTTTGCTTACGTTCATGTGGAATCTCCTCTGCTCCAGCTTGCACCCATTGCCCCTTGTCCTATCATTTGACATCACTGAGCAGAGTCTGGTTTCATCCTCTTGACACTGCCCTTCACATCTTTATAACCACGCATGAGTTCATCCCTCAGTCTCCTCTTCTCCAAGCTAAAGAGATCCATGCTCTTGCCATGTGTTGACCCCACATAGCTGCCTTGTTTTCTTCTACTTAAGCCAAATTAGGCCTTACTTGCAAGCAACCAGACAAGGTGTTGTGGATGGTTGTGCTGCCTCCATCATTCATCCTATCTGCTGCCTCTGGAATTAGACACCCAGAGAGGATTAAGACAACATTTGAGCCTCACAGCCAGCAGATGCTGAAAAGACGAAGGTGCTGCACCAGGAATGCCCCTGTGGCAGTCCCAGGTGCTCAGTCTGTCACACAGACAGAGAGAAGCAGTTGGTACATGGGGCCTGGGACACCTGATGCTGGCTTCACACAATAGCAGAGGAAGCTGCTGAATTAGTGATGACCAAAAAGGTTATACACAGGCATATGGCAACCCACATCACTCCCTTCATCCTCTCACGGTATGCCAAAAGCCCTGATCCAGCCCAAAGTGGAGTGAGGAAACCCTGTAGGTAGGCTACATCCATCCCAGTCACAAATGAAAAACCCTCCTGTCTTCTCAATACATCTCAGCAGGAAGGAAATACACACACAACATTTGTCATTTCCCTGGAAAGGAGCTGCAAGACAGATCTGCTGCCGCACAAAGTTGTTTCCCATCACTCACCATCCACCTCACTCCCTTCCAATCCCCTTTTTAACCATGACTGCACCTTCCATATGGTGGACAAAGCTTCCAGGTCTGGCTCTCCCTCTCACCCAGCCCTGGGAGCCACTCTAGCTTTCATGAGCTGCTGGCTGCTAGCAGGTCCTCTCCCTCCCAGAGCGTTAAGTGCCATAGCACTTTTCTCCCTCATTACATTCTGCGTTCAAGTTACTCCTGGGAAGGTTCTGATTGGACTCCAGAAGAAAATTTTCCCCCATGAGAACAGCTGGACTTTGGAATTGTCTCTCAAGGGAAGCAGTGTGTTGCCTTGCATCGGACAGGTTTAAGAGCAGACTCAGCAGGATGTTGGATCATCTCAGTCAAACAATACTATTACCTAGAAAGGTTGGACCAGATGATCCTTGGAGTCCCTTCCAACCTGGCATTCTGTGATACAGAGCCTTTACAACTTCCTCCTGGACCAAATGCTTCCCATTTCTGTCCTTGGTCCTCTCTTCTCTCCATCTTCAACGGCTCATTGACTGCTAGCCAGCTTAATGAACTGATGCATGGCTACTTAAAATATTAGCAGCAGCCTTGCTTTTTTTCAATCTAACTTTCGAGGCCACACATGAAGATCTCTAGTCTCCTCCCTTGGTCAATTCCCCTCTTTAAATCTTGGCTTCCTACCTTTGGTCTGTAATTTATAGCTGACTCTTGAGGAAACTTCTTCTGATACCACCTTTGAAGGACACTCCATGAGATGTACTGAATCGTGCTGCAAGGTGTTTGAATGCTTCAGGATGCTACGTTGCCATGGTAAAGTTGGTGCATCAAGGGGACCTTGGTACTCTCCCCCTCATATGAAGTGTAATGAAATGTCTTTTTAATAACAAAATATTATTCTGTTAACAGGAATCTGCAAATACAGATGCCAATAGATTTCAGAGGAAATAGGATCACAGAATAGTTTTGGTTGGAAGAGACTTTTAAGATGATCGAGTTCAACTGTTAACCCATCAGAGCCAAGTCCACCACTAAAACAAGACCCTCAGCACCACATCTCAACAGCTATTAAATTCCTTCAGGATGGGGACTCCATCATTCCCTGGACAGCCTGTTCCAGGGCTTCAACAATCCTTTGGGGAAATTATTTTTCCTAATCACAGGATGTTAGGGGTTAGAAGGGACCTCCACAGATCATCCAGTCCAACCCCTTGCCAGAGCAAGACCATAGAATCTAGTGAAGGTTGCACAGGAACACATTCAGACAGCTCTTAAAAGTCTCCACAACTTCTCTGGGGAGCCTGTTCCAGTGCTCTGTGACCCTCACGGTAAAGAAGCTCTTCCCTGTGTTGAGGTGGAACTTTGAGGAGGTCTCCCTGCTGCCTCCTTTCCTCTGTGTCCCACTCATACACTCTGTCATGAGTAGCACTCACACCGCGGCACACAAGACAATTCTGCTCTGCACCAGGCAGGCAACAAAATGGCTCACTTGGCCCAGGAGTTACCAGCTGCTGGATGTGTCTTTTGAGCCATCTACTGTCTAGCCTAAAGTCTGACTGTGGTGTGCTGAACCACCACAGCATTTCCAGATAGATACAAAGGTCTTAATCTCCTGCCTCTGATTTGAGAAGGGAGCAAAAGATCATGCTGTAGTTTCTGCTAAATAGAAACTTGTCTTCTACCTCCTTCCCCTTCCAGAAAAGAATGTGGCTTGTTGACAGAGATTCAGGCAGTCCAGATCTGTTGCATGGAGCAGGCAAAGCTAAAGAAGAAATGGGTCTTCCATCAGCAAAAAAGGAGTTCTGCTTTCAAGCGCTGGGAAAGCAGAGGCAGCATTAAGAAAAGCAGGACAGGGAGCAGAAATAAATGTGAGGCTCCCTAGGAGGTGGCATCCACTGCAAACCTTTGGAGCTGGACAAAGTGCAAGGCAGGTGCCAGCAGGAGAAACTGGAAAACAGTCCCAGAGCAGGAATCAGAGGTGGGGCAAAAACTAAATGATGGGGAAAGGCTGAGAAGCAAAAGGCAGTGGAGGGAGAAGAAAGGCAAACCAGGCAATGTGTTTAAATAACTCCAAGAGACAGAAAAATGGTGAGAACAAAAGAGAATGTGGCCTTAGGCAGCCTGATCTAGTTGGAGGTGTCCCTGATGATTGCAGAGGGTTGGACAAGATGACCTTTGAGTGTCCCTTCCAACCCAATGCAATCTGTGAATGAACTTTGGGACGGGAATATGAACGTTACTTTCAGGCAGCAAGGAACAGGCTTGCACAGGACATACCTGTGTGATAACAGCTTCTTGCTATCACACAGGTAAAAGGAGGAGGAAAACTTTCCTATCCCTCTGTTCATGTGTGGATACATGGGCAGCAGCAGCTCCTGCATCCACCACAGCTGGCCAAGGTACTGAGAAGGCAGGGCTGGATTGCTGTAGTCCATTCAGAGTGTTTTTCCAGGCTCATTGAGGAACGGATGGTGGTATAGGCATCAACCTGGAGAAACACTGCTATAACGAGGGCTTTTATAGTTGAAGACCATAATGTTTAATTGCCCTCAGCCAACGCTCTCACGGTTTAAAAAGGCCATTAAAAATGCTGGCTCAGACCCAGAAAAAAGAGAAAGGGAAAAAAAAAAGACAGGGGAAAAAAAAAAAGACATTGAAGTCTCCTCCTTCCTCCCAACCCCTCTGGCCTCAGAGCATCTTTCAGATCCTAGGAGGGATAGATGCTCAGCTCCAGTGAAGAGCTACCTGTCAGGGAGAGGAAGCTGATTCCCCCACGCAGAAAAATTTTCCTTCCCCTGTCTGCAAGAAGGGCTGCTTGGATCAGGGAGCCACATCCTCAAAAGGCCCTGGGCTTGCTGAGCCACTCAACTTGGAGCGGATGACTTTCATGAGATGTGAAAGGGGAACCCATCACACACCTTGTGCTGGGTAATTTATTAATCAAAATGTGCTCCGTCAGGGCTCCTCGGCACTGAAATAGATGCTGTTGGATGTGGTTCATGGAGTCAGCAACAGACACAGTTATCACTGTATAAATAGTCCGTCAGCTGCCGTGACCACCTCGCTGCTCTTCACCTTGAGTTTCTGCCCCTGCGTGATCCGCAGGGAAGCACACCAGGGCAGATGCCTTGCCCCAGGTTTAAATTCAAAGGGAACAAGTTATAGGGGTTAATACAACCAGAGCCTTATTTTTTTTTCTCACAGAAATCACAGAAACATGCAGGTTGGCAAAGCCCCTCAGGATCACCAAGTCCAACCTAGAACCATGCTCTACAAGATTCACCTTCAACCATAGCCCTAAGCACTACATCCAAACCACCCTTATACACATCCAGGGTGGGTGACTCCACCACCTCCCTGGGCAGCTCACTCCAGTGCCTGACCACTCTTTCAGTGAAAAACATTTTCCCAATGTCCAATCTAAATCTACCCAGTCTCGGCTTGAGACCATCCCCCCTTGTTCGGTCTCCAGCTACCTGTGAGAAGAGACCATCAGCAGCCTCTCCACAATGTCCCTTCAGGTAGCTGTAGACAGCAATGAGGTCTGCCCTCAGCCTCCTCTTTTTCACACTAACCATCCTCAGCTCCCTCAGTTGCTCCTCTTAAGATTTATTCTCCAGGCCCTTCCCCAGCTTCCTTGCCCTCCTCTGGCCCTGCTCCAGCACCTCCACATCTCTCTTGCATTGCAGCACCCAAAACTGAACACAATACTTGAGGTGGGGTCACATCAAAGCCAAATTCAAGGGGACAATCACCTCCCTGCTGGCCCCACTCCAGCACCTTCACATCTCTCTTGCATTGCGGCACCCAAAACTGAACACAATAATTGAGGTGAGGTCACACCAAAGCCAAATTCAAGGGGACAATCACCTCCCTGCTCCTGCTGGCCACATTCTTTGCTCTGTCTGAAATGAAGCTGCTCTAGAAAACTGCTCCTGTTCCTCCTGCCCTGCTCTTTGGGTTGATCTAGGAATCATAGAATAGTCTGGGTTGGAAGGGATCTCCAAAGATCCTCTGCAGTCAGCAGGGGCATCCTCAACTAGGCCAGCCCTGTTGATCCTCACCTTGAATATCTCCAGGGATGGGGCCTCAACCACCTCCCTGGGCATCTTCTTCACAGAAGATGCAGCTCTGTGTGGGACAAGCAACACCAGCCTAGAGCTGCGTGCTGGCACTCCTCTGCACAGCCCTGCTTTGCAAACAGGCACGTTTAGTATCCTTCCCAAAAGATGTAATTGCCCATTCTAACACGAGCAGTGGAATGTCTGATCTCACAGAGCCACAAAAGAAGCTTGGATTAACAGCTTGCATGGCTCCCTTTTTTAGAACCCAATGTACAGTAGAAGAAAATAAAAGGAAAGATTTATCACCCGAGGTGCAATCCCCCTCCTGAAGCCCCCAGGAGTTAGGGCCGGGTGCCAGAGAGGAGAACGGAGCCTGAGGAGTTTAAAGGTTCCTGCTCTGAGGGTAATTCATCACATGAAAGGATGCTGAGTCTTAGACTACAACCTCTATTCCCCCACATCATCTAAGGCATGCTCAGAGAGAAGAAAAATCACCACCCCTGCCTGGTTTGGCTTTTTTTCTCCCAGCTTTTCCTCTTTTCCATGAATCTAACCCTAAAACCTGCTATGGGAGAGCAACCAACAGCTGGATCATGAGTCAAGAGAGCAAAACAGACCCATCAGGACAACACGAATGGTGTACGCTGTAATGTGCCCAGTAACAAGTCTGAATCAGCTTTTAACATAAACCCCACAACTCCAGGTTCAACACCTTCTAGAAAATCTTCCATTAAAAGCCATCTCAGAACCAGCTGTTTTCTCTAGCCCCAGCATGAACAAAGGCAGCACAGGTTTATTTTCCTCCAGTGGCTGCCAACATTTTCAATACACATTAAATCTCAGGAAGTTAGATAGCAACTCCCAAAAACTACCCTTGTGTTCCATATTTACACATAAACAAGAATGTATGGTTTTAATTACTGAAGACCATTTGCTGGGGGACCACCTGCCATGCAAACCATTATCCCAACCACGCCTCTTCTCAGTGATTTCTGGATTGCTTGGAAGCCAAAGGAAGATGCCAATATCACAGAATCACAGAATGTTTGGGGCTGGAAGGGACCTTGAAAGCTCATCTAGTCCAATCCCCCTGCCAGAATAGGATCAGCTATACCAGATCACACAGGAATGCATTCAGATGGGTCTTGAATATCTCCAGAGAGGGAGAATCCACAACCCCCCTGGGCAGCCTGTTCCAGTGCTCTGTCACTCTCATAGGGAAAACAAATTTCCTCACGTTTCCATGGAACTTCCTATGCCTCATCTTCCACCCATTGCCCCTTGTCCTGTCATTGGGCATCACCCAGCAGAGCCTGGCTCCACCCTCTTGGCACTTGCCCTTTATATATTTATAAACATGAATGAGGGCACCCCTCAGCCTCCTCCTCTCCAAGCTGAAGAGCCCCAGCTCCCTCAGTCTCTCCTCGTAAGGAAGATGTTCCATTCCCTTAATCGTTTTTGTGGCTCTGCCCTGGACTCTTTCAAGCAGTTCCTTGAGGTCCTTCTTGAACTGAGGGGCCCAGAACTGGACACAATATTCCGCATCGGACACAATATTGCAGATGTGGCCTCACCAGAGGCAGAGTAGAGGCAGCATCATCAGTGGCAGGGAGGAAGATGGGGAGCAACCAAGCCAAGAAAAGCAGGGCTGTGGCCGCAGCCACCTTCTCTTCTTTGTGCTGCCTAGTCCCCTTGCATTGGCAGGGCGGAAAAACAGCCTTTGATGAATAACACGGCGTGAGGCACTTTTCCACCCATCAGCATGTCCTCCTACAGAAATGTTCTGCTATGATGACTGCCTTTAAATCACGTTGGAAGGCCCTCCCAGCAGGTGGAATTTATGAGGGCTTTAACTCCCTGGTAGTTTACCGAGTGATTGGGATGTGGGGGAAAAAAAGCTGGTGCAGGCCAACTAACATTGGGAATATTAAAACTAGCAGGTCCTATCTCCAAGGATCCTCCTTGATGTTTGCTTTAAAGGGCTCAGGGAAGTGGTTTTGCTTTACTGCCTTTATTAAGTGAGGTCAAAAAACAAAGGGAGGTGTCAGCAGCTGAGGGCTGGGAGACCTCTTTGGCTACTTAACTACAAGGGTTTGTGCTGCACGTTCAAAAGGAAGGCAGTGGGGGACTCCAGATCTGCTAAGACCATGTGAAACATGTTTTGAGAGCTGCTGCACTGGTTTTTACATGCATAGAGATGATATTTTATTCCCTAGAAGAAAACCCAGAAGAAAGATGGAGAATAATTCTTTTCAGATATGCTTGCTTCTTGCTTTTGTAACTCACACTCATTATTACACTGCGGAAATAATGATTTTTAATTCATGCTTCTCTTGGGATGCACCAGTTCTTTAGGAAGAGAGCACTTAGGCCAAAACCTGCACCAGTCTCCTAAAATAATCAATTTTGGGGGGAAAGGGTTTGGGAAGAGCCCTAAGGAAGAGCTCACCAACTGAAAGCCCCACGCTCCCTCCCCTGCCTCCTGCAGAACTTTCCAAGTGCCGGGAAGGACGTATGGATTGTCCTTGTGCAATCTCCCCTTGGCCATCCATCACTGCTCTTGAAATCTGTCAAGCAGGCAGAGATTGACGGTTGGGACCTCTTGCAGAGCCCCAGGACCCTTTCCCCTGATTCAACCCTTTGATTCCTGCTCCAGCAGCACAGGTCACCTTCATGTCTTTGTGCAAGGCGACAAAGTCTCCCGAGAGTCCTGGAAATAGCTGAAACCCAAAGTTGAACTCTCGCAAGCAAAGTGCAGGACTGCAGTCACAGAAGAGGTTTTCCTAACAAGAGCTTGAGGGCTGGAGTCTCCTCCTGCCTATTAATTAAGTTGCCATTTAATTCAGGAGAAATAAAATCCTTCTCTTAAAGAGCCAAAGGATTCCCCAGGCCCCGGGCGACGCGCGGCGGCTGCCAACGTGCAAACACAGTGCCGGCTGCAGGGCTGATCCTGCCCAGAGCGCCGGGACCCTCTGCTTCCCAGCGGGAAAATCAATCTCTGTTAGAGCAGAGACTTCCCCTAAATGAAAAGCCTTATCTAGAACAGGTCGTGTTATACAACAAGTCACTCGCTTTGCCTGGGAAATGAAAGATGATGAGGCACAGTCCCCGGTACAGAGGCTATCTCCATAAATCTGCCAAAAAGGAACTGCGGATTACTTTGCTGGATTAATTATCTGTCCTTCAAACAGAGCCCTGACCTCAGTGGCTGAGCATCTCCAACCTGTCAAAGCAGCTAGGGCAGCTGGAGAGGGAGGGGTTTTATAGGGCACCAGCCACAGGCTTTCTGCACCCTCCTTTTCACCTGGGAAAAACAGCAGAAACACCCATGGGAGCAACAGGAATCCCAGAACCAACCAACCTCTCATGGAATCTTCCTATCACAGAATCATTTAGATTAGAAAAAGACTGTAAATTCATTGAGTCCAAACATTAACCCAGCACTGCCAAGTCGCCACTAAACCACGTCCCTCAGCACCGTATCAGGGCTTTGAAATCCCTCCAGGGATGGAGACTGCACCGCTGCACTGCCTACAGCTACCTGAAAGGACATAGTGGACAGGCTGACAAACCTTTCAGGAAAGAAATTTTTCCTGATGCCCAACCTAAATCTCTCCTGGTGCAAACAGAGGCTGCCGTCCCTCGTTACTTGGGAGAAGAGACCAACTTCTTTCAGGGAGTTGTACAGAGAAGTAAGGTCTGCCCTCAGCCTCTTTTTCTCCAGGCTAAACCTCAGCTCCCTCAGCCACTCCTTGCAAGCTGTCACGGTTCACCCACACAGCTGCTCACACAGCTTCCCCACCACTTCCCCCTGGTGGTATGGGAAAAGTAAAATGCAGAAAAAAAGACAAGACCCAGTGGGTTGAAATAAGGAGAGTTCAACAGAACAGCACAAAGAGAAAACAACAATCAGGGAGAACAACATTGCAGGGTCAACGCCAAACCATGTGCCTAAGTGCCAGGTCCATACGCAGCTTGAACACCTCCAGGGCTGGTGACTCCACCACCACCCTAGGTAGACTATTCCAAACTTTGAGAATGTTTTCAGTGAAGAAATATTCCTCAACATCCATCCCAAACCTCCCCTGGCACAGCTTGTAACAATTTCTTCTAGTCCTGTCACTTGCCACCAAGGAGAAGAGGCTACCTCCTCCTTGCTCCAACCTCCCTCCAGGTAGCTGTAGAGACCCAGGTCTCCCCTCAGCCTCCTCTTCTCCAGACTGAACCACCTCAGCTCCTCAGACTCTCTTTGTAGGACATGTGCTCTATTTCTTCCATTATTCTAGCCTTGTGTAGGATTCTACACAGCAGTCTTCCACCTTCAACTTCCACCTTCATCTTCTACTCAGCCTTTGCCTTCTACTGGAGTAAATGCAGAGGAGGGCAAAGAAGCAGGTGAAGAGTCTGGAGAATAAATCTAATGAAGAGTGACTGAGGGAGCTGGGGCTGGTTAGTTTGAAGAAGAGGAGGCTGAGGGCAGACCTCATCACTATCTACAGCTACCTGAAAGGACATAGTGGACAAGTTGGTGCTGGTCTCCTCACAGGTAAATAGTAATAGAACAAGAGGGAATGGCCTCAAGCTGCAACTGAGTAGATATAGACTGGACATTGGGAAAAAAAATTCCCAGCAAGAGTGGTCAGCCATTGGAATGAGCTGCCCAGAGAGGCGGCGGAGTCACCAACCCTGGATGTGTTTAAAGGTCAATTGGATGTGATGATTTGGGATATAGTTTAGGGGTGCCCCTTGTAGAGTAGGGTTCTGGGTTGGACTTGATGATCCTGAAAGTCTTTTCCAACCTGAATGTTTCTGTGATTCTGTGATTCAGTATTTTCCCACAATGCAACAGGACCCACCACTGAACAGGGCACGTAGCTGCTCATTACCTGGCACTTTGTTGTATGGTGAGACCTTCTCAACACTTGTTACCTTCTCCTTTTCTGGTGGCATCCCAAAATCTTAACCATATGGCCAGCTTGCAATCACTTCCAAGGTTCCTGGACAGCCAGGGCTGCCTGTTTGAGCCTGCTGTGTTATCACTGCAATCCACATACTCCATGTGGCAGCAGTTGCATGATGGGTAGAGGAGACCTTTCCTTTGAACATCCAGCCCAGCACTGGCAGTCAGGGTGCCAGGAGAAGCTTCAGTAGCTACCATTTCTGAGGCAGCTCCAACTCCATATGCTGCCGATCTCTCTTTTTCAGTTGGAACGAAGCTGGTCTCAGATCCTTTGGATCCCTGACTCCAAAACCCGAGGGATCAGACTCAGGTCCACTTGGGTGCTCTCTGCCAAAGGCTCCAGATAGGACCATTCTTTCCCACTGCAGTGCAGCGCACATTTTTCAACATCTTGCCCTGCCTGGACTGGCCTGAGGGCTACTGAATGAACCATCTCCTGTTTCATTTGCTCAGCAGCTTGTTGCTGCTCAAGGCTTCTCCTCATAAGACTTGTACTCCAGATTCTTCACCCGCTTCACTGCCTTTCTTCAGACATGCTGCAGCACCTCAAGATCCTTGTGGAGTGAGGAGCCCAAAACTGCACCCAGTATTCAAGCCTGTTGGCACAAAGGGCTTGAATTTTCCAGCTCGTGTTGAGCTTGAAAAAGCACAACATGAGCCTGCAGTGTGTGCATGCAGCCCAGAAAGCCAACCGAGTGTGGGGCTGCAGCAAGAGCAGTGTGGGCAGCAGGGCAAGGGAGGGGATTCTGCCCCTTTACTCTGCTCTCCTCAGACCCCACCTGGAGTGTGGGACTCTGTCCCACATGACATCCTGGTCACCAAGCTGGAAAAACATGGACTTGATGGGTGGAACACTGCTGGGTAAGGAATTGGCTGGATGGTCGCAGGCAGAGAGTGGTGATCAAGGGCACAATGTCCACCTGGAGACCAGTGACAAGTGGTGTCCCTCAGGGGTCAGTGCTGGCACCAGTGCTGTTTAACATCTTTGTCAGTGCCATGGACAGAGGAATCAGTGCAGCCTCAGCAAGTTTGCAGATGGCACCAAGCTGTGTNGACACTGGCACAGGTTGCCCAGGGAGGTTGTGGCTGCTCCCTCCCTGGAGATGTTCAAGGCCAGGTTGGACAAGGCTCTGAGTAAGCTGTGCTAGTTGGAGGTGTCCCTGCCTATGGCAGGGGGTTGGAACTAGATGATCTTCGAGGTCCCTTCCAACCTTACCATTCTATGATTCTATAATTGCAAAGATCTCGGCGTGGATTTCTTTTGATCTCACTCCTTGGGAAACGTGGGGTGAAAAAGTGCATGTTTCCCTGGAGTTACAACTCTCATGTTAGAAGGAAGGGGCAGAAAGGGAATGGCTTTTCCCTATAGGACATGGAAATGATTCCCAGGACAAGCAGCCAAAGCCATGACACAGCTAGATCAGGGCTCCTCCGTCATTTCAGGCTTAACAGCTTTGTAAGCTGGGGGCGTAAAGTTAAAACTTAAGTCTTATTTTATGTGGTTATGGTTAATCTTTTAGTTTTATTGTTTTCCTGTCACTGGAGGACCTTGTGCTGGAGATAGCTGTATAAATAAGAGCTGCTGCAGTATATCCTGAGGCACAGCTACCTGAGGGGTGGGGCTGAACAGGGCACCAGCAATACCAAATTCATTTTTCTACCCCTCCTCCAAATCATGCCAATGATTTAAGCTATTGATACTGACGGGATGATAAACACCCAGGCTGCTTCTCAGTTCTCTTGTTGCTGTGTTTTCAACCCCAGAAGGTAAAAATCAGACCAGCCACCTATGAACCCTGTGCCCCAAAACCTGGGATAGGTGGGGAGAGGGCAACAGCCATCCCTGCTGTGACATGGGATCATCATCATTATCATCACCACCACCTCCTCTGGTGGGAGGGAGCTGAAGGGCCAGGTGTAATTGCCACCTCCATTGGCCATTTTCACTTTTGCTTACGGTCGGTTTCTAATTTAATTTGCTTCCCCATTCCCATATGTTAGGCCATTTCTTTTTGCAAAATTGCCATAAAAATTTACCAGCTCAGGCACAAAATCTGCTCGCTGACCTTTACCATCATGATTGAGGATAATGACAAATTAATTAGGCTTTCCCTGCCTGCCAAAAAAACATCGCTTGCCTTGGGTGAGCAGGGTTTTGGAGGTGTGCTAGCTGCTGGTTCCCATGTCTGGACTCTCAGACACCAGAAGACAACATCTTCTTTCAAATGCAAGAAGCAAATGATGGAAATATAGCATCAGATAATGCCTCAAGTAGAGGAGAGGAGGTGCCCTCAACCTTACTAGCTTCATTTAAAAAAAAGAAAAGAAAAAAATGTTTGTTCCATAACCATATTTACTTTGTTCTTGGCCACAGCCTAGCAGCTGAATGGATCTGGCAAACTCTGACACTACCAACTAACTCTGAACTGGAGCATCTCTGTGAGGAGGGAAGGCTGAGAGACCTGGGGCTGTTTAGCCTAGAGAAGAGCAGTCTAAGAGGTAATCTGATCAATGCTCACCAATAGTTAAAGGGCAAGGGGCAAGAGGATGGGGACAGATTCTTGTCAGTGGTGCCCAGTGACAGGAGAAGGAACAACAGGCACAACCTGGAACTCAGGAGGTTCCATCTGAACAGAAGGAAAAACATCTTTGGTGTGAGCATGCTGGAGTCCTGAAGCAGGCTGCCCAGAAAGGATGTGGAGTCTCCTTCTGTGGGGAGATTCTAAACCCAACTGGACATTGTGAACCTGGGCAACCTGCTGTGGGTGATCCTGCTTTAGCAGGAGGATTGGACTAGATTGCCTTCATAGGTTCCTTCCAACCTTCACCATTCTGTGACTCTGATGTCTGACTTTAAGGATTTTAGAGACCAAAGCAGGGTGAGGGTGAGGAGGAAGCAAGGGGTGATAGTGGCTGTCTGCAGTTGCCCCTTGGTCTGTACACAGGCTGATCCTTCGCAGCACCACCGCACTGTGAGACACCGACAGGAGAAAGTCTCCCAGCTAGTTATGAAAACACTCTGCAATTCTCATGTTTGGGCAAAGAAACATAAATAATGCAAAGCAGTTTAATCACTCTTTGATGTGTTCTGCCTGATTCTCCGATAGGAGAGCTGCCCCCTGCCACGCGGGACCAGGGGCAGAGATTAAGCTCCTGGCATACACAAGCAGGCGCCAGCCTGTTTGCAGTGATCTGCCTGTCACTCCCTGCTGCCACCAGGATCCTGCAGCCTGCCTGGCTGCCTTCCACCGTGCCTCTGCCCAGCCAGGCTCTGGCAAAGGGAGCTCATGGCCTTTTTGCAGGAAAACCAAAGATAGACAAGAAAACAAGAGCATGTATGAATAGTCTGAGGTCTGAGGTTTTATTCCCCTGATTCAACAGAACAGCCATGACCGTGAGATGTGCAGAAATCCTGATGTTACCATTCCTACATGGGTGCCTTTATCAAATTAACCCTCTGTGGTTCTTTCTGTAGGTTTAAGGCATCAAATAAAAGCTCTTGGAAACCCAGAGCTGTTTGTAGTGCACCAGTGCTGAGCAGGGAAAATTAGATACCTACAGCATCACTCATATTGAGTCAGAAGAGAGCGTATGGACAGGACCAGGGTGATAACCCAGCTGCTGACTATCTTCAGGCTTTGAGCTGCACGAGGTTTCTGTAAGATGAAGGCTTTTAGCATCATGACAGAGATTCATCAACTCCTGCAAAATTAGTTTGATGTTTCAAGTCCAGCCTTCAGTGAAGAGGGTCCGTATCAGCCCAAAGAAAGTCCCTGCTGCACTTTGGCCAGTTGATACAAGCAATCCGAGGGAATCTCTCATATAATTCATGCCAGGGGAATGTTAGAATAAATTGCAGAGGGAATTAGAGGAATAAATAATCCTTGCCTCTTCAAAGGCAGACTGACCTGGATACTTGCAGTCAGGATCAGTAGACTTAAAAGTCAGGGTGAAAACACCTTGACCCTAGAGGTTGATTAAAAGACCATTTGAAATGGTTGGGCTTTGAGAAAGAGACACTGGAAAATGATTTCCACACGTGTAGCTGGAAGCATGTGGCACATGGAGCAGAGGAGGCACTGCTGCTGTTTCTCACTGTGAAAATCATCCCCACCAAAAGCAGTGCCAGAAACAGAGTCATGACCTAGACCCACCACGGCAATCCCTCGCTCCTGGGTTAACCTGAGTTTGCCTGTTCCTATGGCACAAGCCCACCCAGTGGGCATTTGTGCTGGTTTGAGGCTAATTGGAATATTTTAATGGAGAAAGTTATGCTATAGGCTATGAAAGGAAAACAATGGTGATGTCTACTTCACTCATAGGCTTGCTGAGATGTATAAGAAAAGAATACAAAACAAAGATAAGACACTCAGGCTTGCAGATGCTCTCTGGGACTGTCTAGCAGCTTCTGGCCTTCTCCTCTCTGCTGAGTAACCTCACTAACCACTTCTAACCCCCCTTGATGATCCTCCAAACTCACCTTGCACGTAAGACAAACCATGGGGTAAGGTATAGGGGTGGAGAGAAGGTGGAAGGGTGGTTGGGAGCCCCTCCTGGGGTCTCTGATTTCTGGGAGGGCTGTTGTGTTTCTATATTACCTTTAACTTGTATATTTCTGTAACTATTCCTGTCTATTGTGTATATATCTGCTTGTATATTGTGCTAAGCTGTAAATAGAGCTTCAGTCCTTCCCTTCCAGCTGGCTGAGTGTAGTCTGGGTGATTTTACAAAGTGGAGGGGGGCAGGAAACTCCCAAACCATCACAGCATTGAAGTCTGACTTGGGTATGGCAGATGCTCACTGATCTCAAGGCATCTTAAACAAGACAACTCCAGCCCCCAAAATTCGCAGATTCAGTCTGCACTGGGGTGGAAGGGACCCTCAGAGATCATCTTGTTTGACCTCCCCTGCAATGATCAGGAACATATCCAGCAATATCAGGCTGCCCAGGGCTACATTGAGTCTGAATTTGAATGTCTCCAGGGATGGGGCCTCAACCAAATTGACCTTTCCAAAAACACAGCTATGTTTTACCTGGAAACACCTACCCACACCACCCTGCTCCTGTCTTTTCTGCCATTAGAAGAGGTTGATAAAGAAAAGATTTGGGCTTGTGGGGCTACAAGGAGGCTATCTCCAAAATCAAAAGCACCAAACAGCTCAGATAGACTTTTGTTTGAAAGCTGATTCTCTGGGCATCTTGTTGCCAGAAAGTCAAGGGACAGGATTCTGCCCCTCTGCTCCACTACACTGAGACCCCACCCGCAGTGCTGGGTCCAGCTCTGGAGTTCTCAGCACAGAAGAGACATGAACCTATTGGAGTAGAGCCAGAGGAGACCACAGCAATGATGGATGGGCTGGAAGCCCTCTGCTGTGGGGACAGGCTGAGAGAGTTGGGATTGTTCATCCTTGAGAAGAGAAGGCTCCAAGGAGACTTTCCAGTAGCCTTTCAGTACTTAAAGCAGCAGATTAGAAAACTGGGGACAGACTTTTGATCAGAGCCTGTTGTGACAGGACAAGAAGTGATGGCTTCAAACTAAAAGAGAGAGAATTCAGACTGGAGAGAAGTTAAAAATGTTTTACCCTGAGGATGGTGAGACACTGACCCAGGTGGCCCAGAGAGGTAGTAGAATCTCCATCCCTGGAAGCATTCCAGGTCAGGTTCTTTGGAGCCCTGAGCAACCTGCTCTAGTGGAGATGTCCCTGCTGGCTGCAGGGGGGTGGGACTGAATGACTTTTAAAGGTCCCTTCCAACGCAATCATTCTACAATTCTATGAATCTCAAGCAGTTATTTCTTCCTCACAGTCCCTCAAAACCAACCTGGCAGACCTTCCCCCCAAGGGAGGTCCCCCAACTACAGTACCAAAGAAGATAAGCAGTGCCCAGTGACAGTAATTTCAGCAAGCTACCCACACACACTGGAAAGATTTCTTCAGGCTTCAGAGCCAGTCCACAAAAGCAGGATTGATCCACGTGCTTGTCAGAAGGCAGAAACTCTCCACTGCTCTAATTAAGCTTCATTCTGTAGCCCAGCATCGTCAGGTCCAGCCCACTGCCTCCCACCTTGCAAAGTCCCTGCAGTGCTTTGGGAGGCCAGCCTTTGGCACAAAGGCTTTTGGGAAACACCACAGAAGCCACCAGGAGCCATTCAGCCTGTAATCAGTCCTATTCTCTACCTAAACAATAACCACCACGCTGCCAGCAAGAGTTTATGCCCTGCTCTTTGCAGGTCTCCGGTGTTACATGGAGCAGAACTGCTTATGGCTCAGTGCTAGGAATGAAAGTTTTGCTAGGAGATGTTGTCAGATTGGTTAGGAATAATGGAAAGGAAGAGGAAAGAGAGGTGCCAGGAGCAATGTAATTCCACAGTGCCCAAAGCAAAGGAAGCTTTCCAGAGGGGTAAAATCTGTCAGCTGTAGCAGTAGGCTACAGGCATTGGTTGACGCTGAATCCAAACAGCAAACAGCACAGTTAAGGAAACACAGTCAAATTTGATTTCTCATGACACAAGGTGTACAAAGAAACATTGTAGGGCCAGAATCTCCATCCCTGCTGGGCCCCCCCAGTGACTCACCCGAGACGATGGTGTAGCCGATGCCCCGCGGACGGCCTTTGTCCTGGTCGATCGCTGTTATCATCCGCACAGTGGTACCCTGGGGAGGGAGAGGAGACACATGTTACAGCCACTGCGGCCAAGCACTCCTGTGGCACCCTGCCAAGGCACTGCACCTCTTACTGAGGGCCATCTGCTTAGCAAAACCTGTCCAAGGACAATGCACGGCATGGAAAAGTCTCATCACCTGCCTCTAGAGGTAGTGCAGGGCTCACCGCTCTTTGAGCTAGATGCAAAACTCTGCTGAGCCACCCCAAAACGTAGCTGGCAACGTTGAGGGCAAGACCAGGAGAATATGTCCTCTAACTGAGCTACCTGAGCTCGACTGTGCACCAGATTTGTATCAGGGAAGTGTCTGTAGGGATTGGAGAGAGCACCATCAGACTTGTTCACCCACGCTCCGCACCTACTCAGAGGGAGAAGATTTGAAGCAAGGTCACGAATCCAAGGTTTGGATTAGAAGGGATCTTTAAAGGTCCCCCAGTCCAACCTCCTATAGTCAGCAGGGACATCTGCAACTAGAGGAGGTTTCTCAGAGACACAGCCTGACCTGAAATGGGGCTTCAGGGACGGCCTTTCTACCACCTCTCTGGGCAACCTGGATGAGGCTCTCACCATCCTCAGTGTAAAACACTTTCTTCTCTCTAGCTGAAATCTCTCTCTCTTAGTTTAAACCACCACCCCTGTCCTGTCACAACAGGTCCTGCTAAAAAGTCTGTCCCCAGCTTCCTGACTGGCTCCTTTAAGTATTGGAAGGCCACTGGAGCCTTCTCTTCTCCAAACTGAGGTGAATGTTGTAAACACAACTATTGGGCTCAAGCAGGAAGAGGAAGGAGAAACAGAAGGTGCAGCACAGGCAAAACTAGAACATGTCTCCTTACAGCATCACAATCTCTGGTTGACAGGCAAAAGCATACACTCCTCTACCACAGAGATTTTCACTCTGCAGTCACTCAGGAACCAAAAGCACCACGACCTTCAGCACAGGTCACCACACCAGTTTCATCTATCCCTGGCTTCCCAATTTCAGCTGTTTCTCTTCTGCTACTGTGTTCCTCAAAGCAAGCACCCCAGGTGATGAGAGATGCTCATGCTGGCCATCAGCATCCAGCTGCAGAGGTTTTAATTGGAACCTTAAAGAAGATAGAGGTTTGGACAGATGCTGAGAACAGAGAATTGCTCACAGGCAGGAGCTTCTGCAGATGCCAGTTCAGCTACCATGAGGTGCAGGACAGACCTGGTTCTTGCAGCTCAGCAGAAAGGTCCAGATAAGACCAATAGCCACAGATTGCATTGGGTTGGAAGGGACCCTCAAAGGTCATCTTATCCAATCCCATCTTATCCAATCCCCCTGCAGTCAGCAGGACACCACCAACTAGATCAGGCTGTCCAGGGCCACATCATGTCTGATCTTGAATATCTCCAGGGGTGGGGCCTCAAGCACATCCCTGGGCAACCTGTTCCAGTATTTCACCACTCTCGCTGTAAAAAACTTCCTCCTAATGCCCAATGTAAATCTGCCCTGCTCCAGTATCAAACCACTGACCCTCATCCTATCACTACAAACCCTTCTAAACAGTCCCTCCCAAGCCTTCCACTAGGACCTCTCCAGATAATGAAATGTAGCTGTAAAGGTCTCCCCAGAGTCTTCTCTTCTCCAGGCTGAACATGCCCAATTCTTTCAGCCTGTCTTCATAGCAGAGGTGCTGAAGCCCTCTGATCTTCTTTGTGGTCCTCCTCTGGATGCACTCTATCAGGTCCTTACCTCTCTTGTGTGGGAGGCCCTAGAACTGGACTCAGTACTCCTAGGTGGGGTCTCACCAAAGTGGAGTGGCAGAATCACCTCTCTCAGTCTGCTGGCCACACTTCCTTTGATGCAGCCCAGGACGCCACTGGCCTGCTGGATTGCAAGTGCCCATTGCTGGCTCATCTCCAGCTTTTCACCCACCAGTACTACCCCCAAGTTCTTCTCTGCAGGGCTGCTCTCAATCTTCTCATCCCTCAGCCTGGATTGGTATCTAGGATTGTCCTCACCCAGGTGGAGCACCTTGCACTATGCTTTCTTGATCTTTATGAGATTCTCCTCAGCCCACCTCTCCAGCCTGTCCAGCTCCCTCTGGATACCATCCCACCCTCCAGTCTTAACAACAGCACCACTCAGCTTGGTACCATCTGCAAACTTGCCCTCAATCTTGCATCATCAAGGAAGATATCCCTAAAAGCCAGTGAAAACCATCAAAATGACCCAAAATCCTTGTCTCTAAATAAAACCATCAGGCCTTTATGTCAACTCCGTAGGCTGCACTTCCCCCGCCGCACTGCAGCGAGCCTGTGTGAATACAAACACAGGCACATGCACATAATTAATGGAGTGTGAACAAATTTACAACTCAGCTGTTCTTGTTTTCATTGCTTTATTAACAGGGGGAAAAGAAGCCATTTTTTCTCCTCCTTTTTTTTTTTAGTTTAGTTTTTTGGTTTTTTTTTTGGTGCCCTCAAAGGAAATGTCAGCAGAGGAGTTTGCATACCTAACGAGGGAGCAGAGCGGGATGGCAGTGCTGGGTTTGCCCTGCAATCCATCACTTGAAGGCCAAAGGGAAAGCTGCTGTAGAAACATCACCAGTGAAAAGAGAGAACTTGTTGTCTTCTCTGCCTCTCAGAGCCGTGTCCCTGCAGGCTCTGTGGAGATGCTTTGCTGCTGCTGGCTGTAAAGAAAGCTCTTGAGGCCAGGCAGGCTGCCTGTTCCCTGATCTCTGAGGGCATTTGGATAGGTTCCTTAAGTAAATCCACGTTATTAACTGAGAACATTAGCCATAAATCCCAGGTCACTGGCCTTTGAGCAGCACTCGGCTGGTGAGGCTCAGCAGCCACCAGAGAGCTTCTAAATCATCGACAATAACTCTGCCTTCCAAAGGAGCAAGGAGAGATAAAAAACAGCACAAGAAAAGTAGGAAAGGAGCTGGTGGGGAAGAAAAGATGATAAAAGGAGGACAAGTTAAAACGAAAGTGAGGGTTGCAAACCAGCATCTACAAATACCTCATAGCAGGTTGGAGAGAGGTTGGAGTTGGTCTCTTATGTGCAACAAGTGACAAATTAAAAAAGAAATGGCCTCAGGCTGTACCAAGGGAGGTTCAGGTTGAATATTATGAAAAATTTCTTCCCAGAAAGGGTTCTCAGGCACTGGAATAAGCTGCCCAGGGAGGTGGTTGAGTCCCGTCTCTGGAGGTATTTGGAAGACCATAGAATGGTAAGGTTGGAAGAGACCTCAAAGATCATCTAGTTCCACCCACCAACATAGGCAGGGACACCTCCCACTAGTACAGCTCACTCAAGGCCTCATCCAACCTGGCCTTGAACATCTCCAGGGAAGGAGCAGCCACAATCTCCCTGGCCAACCTGTGTCTCACCACCCTCACTGCAAACAACTTCCTCCTAACATCCAGTCTAAATCTCCCCTCTGCCAGTTCAAACCCATTGCCCCTTGTCCTGTCATTGCAAGGCCTTGTCAATAGTCCCTCCCCAGCCTTCCTGTAGGCCCCCTTCAGATACTGGAAGGCTACTCTAAGGTCGCCTGGAAGCCTTCTCCAGGCTGCAGAGCCCCAACTCTCCCAGTCTGTCCTCATAGCAGAGCTGCTGCAGCCCTCTGAGCATCTTCATGGCCTCCTCTGGACCCACTCCAACAGTTCCATGTCCTTCCTGTGCTGGGTGCTCCAGAACTGCACACAGTACTCCAGGTGGGGTCTGAGGAGAGCACAGCAAAGGGGCAAAATCCCCTCCCTTACCCTGCTGCCCACACTGCTCTTGCTGCAGCCCAGGACTCAGTTGCTGTCTGGGCCAATGGGCTGTCTGATGTGTGGATGTGGTGCTGAGGAATGTGGCACTGAGGAATGTGGCTCAGTGGTAGTGGTGGGATTGTGAGCTCCACTTGGCAGCAGTGGTGGGATTGTGAGCTCTAGGTAAGCAGTTGGACTTGACGATCTTGAAGATGTCTTTCAACCTCAACAGTTCTATGACTCTGTGCTTTAGCCTGCCACATCCATGGCGCATGCATGAGCCTCCCTCTGCTTCCCAGAAAAAATGAGAGCTCCTCCATGGCAGGGGCAGTGGATGAAGCTTGGTCCATCTGACAGCTTGTTCATTGCCTGTCAGAAGCTGAGGGAGCAGTGGGGAATGCTAAGCATCACCTGCTGTGAGGCACATAGAAAGGGGAGGTGGCAGCAGGAGAAGGCAGCACTCCTGCAATGGCAGAGGAGCAGCAAATGGTCTGTCTGATCCTGCAGCTGCTCTGTCTGTGGTGAAGGCTCCTCCTGCAGCAGCCAAGGGGAAGGGCTGTTGAGAGAGATAAAAGGATGAGGACAGCAGGGAAAGTCTGGGGAAAAGCAAATTTTGTTTGGATATTTGAGCAGTGTGTGCTGTGGAGACATCCACAGGAAAGAAATTATCCAGACACCTGATGGCCAGAATGAGGGCTGCTAAGGTTCACCTGGTCCTTGTCAAGCCTGTGATGATGGCTTCTGCACTGCTGGTACTTCCTTTGTTCTCCTGCATGTCTCCTCCTCCACCAGTCCCTTCATGGTGATGAGCCACACTTCACCAGTGACCAACAAACGTGTTGGCTTGGAGCTCAGCTCTCTGCTATTTGTAGATACCATCTCCTGAATCCACAGCAAAGGAAAGGACCTGGACACTTCCTTGCATCCTTTCTGGTTTCCATCCTTCTTGCCAGCTCCTTCACAAGATTCTTCCAATGCCATCCTTCTTGCCAGCTCTTTTCAATATCCACAAGACCATCAGATCCCAGCTTCTGGGTGTGGAAGATTTCTATCCTGTCCACTCACACAGCACTTAGGATCAATCTTGATCCTTCCAGGGAAGAGGCTGAACAAGTGATATAAGACAGGCAAAATATTTCTCCATGTTGCTAGTGGCAGTTTTTGGCTTTGTAGTGAGTAGTAACAACTGATGAAGACAGCCTTAAAGTGTGATTGCTCAGCCCAGGCCACAGGAATATTCCCATTCAGCATGTGCTGGAATGAGATGATGTGGTGCAAGACATGATCCTATGCACAGGGAATACTCATCTCTTGGTACTGTGGTGATCATGAAGCAGCTTGCTCACCATACCAGCAGAGATAATGAACCAGAGAGGAGAGATTAGAAAGCAGAATCACAGAATGGTAGAGTTGGAAGGCACCTTAGGATATCACTGATTTCAACACCTCCTGCCAAAGCAGGATCACCTAGGGCAGGTCACACAGGAATGCATCCAGATGGATGCATTGTCACAACAAGCCCTGCTAAAAAGTCTGGCCCCAGCTTTCTGATTGGCCTCATTAAGCACTGAAAGGCCACAGGAAGATCTCCCCAGCTTTCTGATTGGCTTCTTTAAGCACTGGAAGGCCACAGGAAGATCTCCCCAGCTTTCTGATTGGCCTCTTTAAGCACTGGAAGGCCACAGGAAAATCTCCCCAACTTTCTGATTGGCCTCTTTAAGCACTGAAAGGCCACAGGAAGATCTCCCCAGCTTTCTGATTGGCTTCTTTAAGCACTGGAAGGCCACAGGAAGATCTCCCCAGCTTTCTGTTTGGCCCCTTTAAGCACTGAAAGGCCACAGGAAGATCTCCCTGGAGCCTTCTTTTCTCCAGGCTATACAATCCCAGCTCTCTCAGCCCATCCTAAAAGCAGAGAGGTTCCACCACTCACATCATCTTTGTGACCTCCTCTGTCCCTGCTCCAACAGGTGCATGTCATTCTTGTGGTGAGGACTCCAGAATCTGAATGGGGAAATACCTCCTCTCCTCCAACCCCTTTTAACTTGTCTAGAGAACATCCAGATGGAAGGTCTCTAGAGACACCTCAATCCTATTCTCCTTGACTATACCACAGAAGCAAAGATTGACCTCTTACCAAATACATCTCAACAATTTCCAGTTTCTCCTCCAAAATCCCATCAGACCATATTCTTTTCACTATCTAGGTCTTGCTACAACAAGAGAAGGAGATGCTTTGCCCTGGTTCCCTGTGGCAGCCAACTGCACCCCTAAACTGGAGGAGTCTCTCCCACCGTCTGCAGCCAAACACATCTTTCAAGGCTTCCACATATTCATGGAAAACCCAAGCTGACTTCTAGTGCCAACAGATCTACCCAGACCTTACCTCAGACATTTCAGGCATGAACCTGAGGCTCCTGGAAACTCCCAAATATTCCTGCTATTTCTTAAAACAAGTAACAACAGACAAGGAAAGGACTTGGCTGGTGCGTATAGACTGAAGCACCAGAACAGAATAACTCACTCTCACTCTAGGGACAGAGGAAGAAGGTTTAGAAAAGTAATAATCTGGGAAAGCCTATGCTTTAAAAAAAAAGGCAAAGAAAATAAAGAATGGCACATTATCCAAACAAAATCTGAGGGTTTTTGAAGAGGGGCAGGGGTAAATCAATCCTTTTTTAATAAAACCCTGAGCTTTTAATAAAGTGTTCACACTGATGGGCTGGAAATATTGTAAGAAAGAATTAACTCAGAGCTATTGAGACTCTAGGGCAAAAATAGCACGGATTCTACATTATTTCTTCGACCCAAGGAGTTTGTGAGGAGGAGGGGGGGATGGTGCTGAAGAATTAAAACTGTTTTAATGATATTTGACAGGGATCTCTACCATGCTAGGGCAAGGAAGTACAACTGCTGCTCTCAAGACCAGGTGCAAATGGGGTTTGCCTCCCACCTTGGCTCCAGGTGTCTCCCTCTGGAATGAAAGACACTTCCACAGGACTCAGTTCGTCTCTTAAGGAGTAGATTCTTCCTCTTTTGCCCCCAAAGTGAAGCTGTGATGCTGCCTGGCGCATGCACCTGTAGAGCTCCAAAAAGCTATGGTTCATCACACTGCCAGCATTGTAGAGTCACAGAATGATCTGGATTGGAAGGACCTTTAAAAGCCACCTAGTCCAACACCCCTGCAGTCAGCAGGGACATCTCCAACTAGAGCAGGTTGCTCAGAGCCCCAAACAACCTGACCTGCAATGGTTCCAGGGATGGGGATTTTACCTCCTCTTCGGGCAACCTAGGCTATGCTCTCACCACCCTTAAAGTGAAAAATATTTTCCTTCTTTCTCATCTGAATTTCCCCTTTTAGTTTCAAACCACCACCCCTTGTCCTATCACAACAGGCTCTGCTCAAAAGTCTGCTCCTGGTTTTCTAATCTGCCCCTTTAAGCCCTGAAACACCACCAGGGTTTCTCCCTGAAGCCGCCTTTTCTCCAGGCTGAACAATCCCAACTCTCTCAGCTTGTCCTCACAGCAGAGGACTTCCAGTCACCCCATCCCCACCTGGATTCCTGTGTGCAGNTTGGAACTAGATGATCCTTGAGGTCCCTTCCAACTTTACCATTCTATGATCCTTGTTGTGGCCTCTGGCCCCACTCCAATAGGTCCACATCTCTCATGTGTTGACGAGTCCAGAAACTGAAAGGGGAAATACCCTCTCTGTCTTCTCCACCACCTCTCAACTTGTTTGGAGAACATCAACACTACTATCCAGCCTACAGACACTGTGAGCATGGAAAGCCAAAAGAAAGTCTGAGGATGAAAAACACAATGTCACCAAGCTTTGCCACAACTGCAGGCACCTCTGGTGCAATGTTTGAGTCACACAGGGATGATAAACAGCATCAACAAATAAGACACAACACCTCCAGGGACAGCAAAGCCTCCCCTTGCTGAATCCTCTTCCTTT
Source organism: Ramphastos sulfuratus (assembly GCA_013399055.1). Classification (NCBI taxonomy): domain Eukaryota; kingdom Metazoa; phylum Chordata; class Aves; order Piciformes; family Ramphastidae; genus Ramphastos; species Ramphastos sulfuratus. The sequence continues at coordinate 226,301 of WBNM01030674.1, forward strand.
GCCTGATAAGAAATTTCTTTCTCCTCAGCGTCCTAATAAGCACATGCCCAAGATACTTCTAAATTACACTACCAGACCCCAGCCTGTGAAAAAGAAAAGCTACAACAGCACTTGTCTCCCTTCTCCTGCCCCTCCACCCCTTTTTCTTCTTCTCCTCTTACAGGATTAGGGACTTGAAAGGCAAAGCTCAGCCCAGCCTTGCAGCAGGAGGAGGAGGAAAAGAAGGGGGGCAAGGGGTTGAGAAAGCTGCCACAGCAAAAGGAGGAGGAAGGGAAAAAAAAAAAAGAAAAAAAAATCCTATTTCTCACTTCTTAATTCCAGTCAATTCCAGTCAAAGGGCTGATAGAGATCTGTTTGTGGTAATTTGCTGCAGTTTATCCACTCTTTTCACCTTCTATCGGCTCTTCAGCGCCGGGCCGGCTGACATGCTGTTAGTGGAGTGAGGAAATTAAAATTTGATGCAATAATCCCAAATAAGAAGGATTTTATTAGGTAATGTATACACTTCAGATGAGGTGTCCTCACCTGATACATTGATAGAGGAGCACAGACATGCTGCACGCCGCAGATAAAAAGGGAGGCAGGAGAGTGGCGAGCAGCAGCCAAGTCTCTGCTCTGTGCATTTGGGGCTGGGAGGAGATACCTCAGGCATGTTTTGACCTGCTGGGCCTGATGACAGGGCAAGATCTGACTCGATGTGACTCTGATCTAGTTGGAGGTGTCCCTGCTGACTGCAGGGGTGGTTGGATGAGATGACCCTTGAGGGTCCCTTCCAATCCAATGAAATCTGCAAATCTGTGAAGCCTGATGGCTTGATCTGGAAGCTTGGGGTTTGGCCAAGATTTGGCCAAGCCCAGGCCCCTTACCCCAATCTGATCACAGAATCACTGAGACTGGAAAAGACCTCTGAGATCATCAAGTCCTGCCTATGATCTAACACCACAACATCAGCTAAACCATGCCACCAAGTGCCACATCCAATCTTTTCTTAAGGACCTTCAGAGATGGTGACACCATCCCCTCCCTGGGCAGTCTGTCCCAGTGCCTAATCACCCTTTCCATGAGGAAGTGCTACCTGACATCCAACCTAAACCTGCCCTGGTACAGCTTCAGACCATGCCCTCTTGTCCTGTCACAAGTTGCCTGGGAGAAGAGCCTGACACCCACCTGACTACAACTTCCTTTTAGGTAGTTGTAGAGAGTGATAAGGTCCCCTCTAATTCTCCTCTTCTCCAGGCTGAACACCTCCAGCTCCCTCAGCCTCTCCACATATGACATGATGAAATGATGTCATCATTTCAGTAACCAAGCCATTCTGGAGGGTGCCAGTTTCCACTCCACATGTGCAGATGGCTCTCTCAGATTGTAGGACAGCTGATGGGAAGAGTTTCCATGGAGAGACTACAGAATGCTAGGGGTTGGAAGACCATCTAGTCCAACCCCACTACCAGGGCAGGATCACCTAGAGTAGGTCACAAAGGAATGCATCCAAATGGATTTGGAATGTCTCCAGAGGAGACTCCACAATCTGTCTGGGCAGCCTGTTCCGTGGCTCTGTCACTCTCACAATGAAAAGATTTTCACTTATGTTCATGTGGAACCTCCTCTGCTCCAGCTTGGACCCACTGCCCCTTGTCCTGTCATTGGACATCACTGAGAAGAGATGCATTGAGAAGGAAATGCACGTTAAAGCCTAAGCTTGCCATAGCCAACCACGTCCTAGCTTCAGCAGCAGAGATTTCTCCCTAGAAGGAGGGGACTTTGAGTCCAAACCAGAAAGCAATACCACTCAAAGTACCATATATGTTCAGCAGCTGTCTCCTCCACCATGTTTCTAGTGACATCTATCCATCCTGGACATCCCAATTCCTTCAGAGATGAGCAGCCTGATCTGGTTGAAGAAGCTGAAGCACTTCTTTACTGTGAGTATGATGGAGAGCTGGAACAGGCTGCCTGTAGAAGTTGTGGAGTCTCCTCTGGAGGCTTTCAAGACCACAAAGATGATGTGAGGGGTGGAACCTCTCTGCTTTGAGGATGGGCTGAGATAGCTGGGATTGTTCAGCCTGGAGAAAAGAAGGCTTCAGGGAGATCTTCCTGTGGCCTTCCAGTGCTTAAAGGGTTCTATCAGAAAGCTGGGGAGATCTTCCTGTGGCCTTCCAGTGCTTAAAGAGGCCAATCAGAAAGCTGGGGAGATTTTCCTGTGGCCTTCCAGTGCTTAAAGAAGCCAATCAGAAAGCTGGGGAGATCTTCCTGTGGCCTTTCAGTGCTTAAAGGGGCCAATCAGAAAGCTGGGGAGATCTTCCTGTGGCCTTTCAGTGCTTAAAGGGGCCAGTCAGAAAGCTGGGGCCAGACTTCTTAGCAGGGATTGTTGTGACAATGCATCCATCTGGATGCATTCCTGTGTGACCTGCCCCAGGTGATCCTGCTTTGGCAGGGAGGTGGAACTCACAAATCTCTGGCTCATCTGCCATTCTATGTGCCTGCTTTCTGGGGAAGGGTTGAACTGGATGACCCAAACCCTTCCAACCCAAACCATTCCATGATTCTATGATGGGGCCAAGAGAAACAGAAATCTCTAAACCCACCAGAGAACCACTAACAGTTTGGTGAAGCCTCCTTTGTTCATTCCCTGTTCCAGGTCACACAGTGATTATTTGGCTGCTGCAGAGAGAGTACTGGGAACAAGTGGTGCATGCTGGTGTTATCAACCTGAGATTGCTGCACTCTAGCATCCATCTATCTATCTACCTATTGATTCATCTATCTACCTACCTACCTTATTAATTTGAAAGAGATCCCCTTTCCTGGATCCCAGGTCACTCCATGAAGGTGATACAGTTCATAACTTCTGACACTCATGGGATTTCCACTTCTATTATTTCATCTAAGCCTTTTTTTCCTCCCAGTTAAGGGTGATCTGAGCAGTGTTTTTCCTTCCCTGCCCACCACAGAAATACTTCTTGAAACATACTGGAACTTTCACTCCATGAAAGTAATTCATGAAGCCAATTTTTGGGCCATCTTTGGACTGGCAGACAGGTACTGTGCTGTCTGACCATGGATTTGTGACAGCAGGATTCAGTTCTATTGATCCAGCCCTTGCCATGCCCTCAGAGACAGCACTTTGCTACAAAGTGAATAAAAAAGCATAAACTAAAACGAGCTGGAATTCCCTCTACTACTGCATGAACTGAGCCATCAGGCATCTTGGATCCCTTGCACCAGAGATATTATGGGATGCATGTGTGGTGTGGATGTCTACCACACTGTGATTTTAGGAAAGAAGGTTTTTCCATAGATTTCCAGCTTGGTGGGGTTTGGAAAAGCCCTCTGGGGATCATCTATAGCCCAAACCTTCTGCTAAAGCAGCATCACCCACAGCAAGTTAGCCTACATTGCAATGTCCATGTAGGTTTGGAGTCTTTCCAGAGAAGAGTCTTTGCAGTGTGCACATGCAGCCCAGACAGATGGGCTGCAGCAAGAGCAGTGTGGGCAGCAGCGTAAGGGAGGGGATTCTGCCCCTTTACTCTGCTCTTATCAGACNTCTTCTCCTCATCTTCAGATGAAAGCTTCTGGGTTCCAGTTTGTACCCATTGCCCCTCATCCTGTCACTGGGCACCACTGACAATAGTCTGATCCCATCCCTTCAACACTTGCCATTTCACTCTTGCTGAGCATTGATCAGATCCCCTCTCAGGCTGCTCTTCTCCAGGCTCAACAGCCCCAGGGCTCTCAGCCTTTCCTCCTCACAGAGATGCTCCAGGACCCTCAGCACCTTTGCTGGCTGAGCCTCTGCTGGACTCTCTTCAATAGTCCCCTGTCTGTCTTGAACTGGAGAGTTCACATCTGGACCCAATACTCCAGGTGCACCTAGAGGGGGAGGAGAACCTCCCTTGACCTGCTGGTCATGCTCTTCTTAATACACTCCAGCATGCCATTGGCCTTCTTGGCCAAAAGACCACATTGCTGGCTCACAGTGAACTTACTGTCTATCAGCACTTCTGATCCTTCCCTACAGGGCTGCTTTCTAGGAGGCCAACCCCTCATGTGTGCTGGTGCATCCATATACAAGGATATTTATCCTAGAGGTAAAGGGATGGCATGCCCACCTGTGCCCTGGCAAGGTGGCTGCTGCTGAGCAGGGCTGATGCTTGGGCTGTAGGTCATGGGCACCTTCAGTGGGAGCACAGCAAACAGCTCCTGAATCTGCCTGCCATGCTCCCCAGCATCTGCTGTGGGGACAAAAAGCCCTGCTGCATTCAGAGGCTGGGAGATGTTTTTTCCACAAACAGCAAGTTTGCTGACAAATTGAGTTGCAGAAGAACTACAATGATTGGATCAATTTGGCAAATCCTGAGGGAAAAGGCTGGAAGTGCTGAAAGGGCTGATGATTCTGGCATTTGCAGAAACTGCCTCATTTCAGGAACGTTTACATTTCTCTTCAAGCTTTCTATTAGAAATGGCATGCGTAGAGACAGTGGGGAGGGAATGAGGGGACTGTGTGCAAGGGACAACAGAAAGCCTTCTGAAAATCTAAGGGAAAAAAAAGAGTTTAGGAGAAGGTTTCGTTTGGGTTTCAGGCTCGCTCTAACCTCCTTGCTTAGAATCATAGAATCATAAAGGTTGGGAATAAAAAACACTGAGATCAAGTCAAACCTTCTGTCCAACATCTCCATGACTGTTAGACCATGTCTCAAAGTACCATGTCTACCCTACTTGGAGTACTGCATCCAGTTCTGGAGCCCCTATTAAGAGACAAATGTGGACATGCTGGAGTGTGTCCAGAGAAGGGCCACGAGGATGGTCAGAGGGTTGGAGCACTTCTCCTATGAGGACAGACTGAAAGAGTTGGGGTTGTTCAGTCTGGAGAAGAGGAGGCTCCCAGGTGACCTTCTTGTGACCTTCCAGAATCTGAAGGGGGCCCACGAAAAAGCTGGGGAGGGACTTTTTAGGCTCTCAGGGAGAGACAGGACTGGGGGGAATGGAGCAAAGCTGGAGATGAGGAGATTCAGACTGAATGCGAGGAGGAAGTTGTTCAGCATGAGAGTGGTGAGAGCCTGGCATGGGTTGCCCAGGGTGGGTGGTTGAGGTCCCATCCCTGGAGGTGTTTAAGGCCAGGCTGGATGAGGCTCTGGGCAGGCTGATCTAGGGTAGGGTGTCCCTGCCCATGGCAGGGGGGTTGGAACTGGATGATCCTTGTGGTCCCTTCCAACCCTGACTGATTCTATGATTCTTTGTCTACATGCTTTCTGAACACCTCCAGGGATGGTGACTCCACCACCTGCCTGGGCAGCCTGTTCCAATGCCTGACCACTCTTTCAGCAGAGCAATTCTTCCTAATTTCCCAATCTAAACCTTCCCTGACACAACACAAGCCTGTTTCTTCTCACCCTACCACTAGTCGCTTCAGGAGAAGAGGCCAACCCAGCCTCATGACAACCTTCCTACATCTAGCTTTAGAGAGCAAAAAGATCTCCCCTCAGTCTCCTCTTCCTCAGGGCAAACAATTCAACAAACACGTTTGCAAGGAGGAGGTTTTTTTTCCTCCAGCTCTTTTAGGATTCCTTGTGCTTTCTGCCCCATATCCCACCCCATCCTCCCCCAACCCCCACCACAACTGCACATTGCAGCAAAGCAGCAGCTCTTACTGGAGGTGAGTTCTCATAGATGTTTGTGCTGTAGGGCAGGTTGATGAAGATGGGGTCCATGTCCTGCACATCCGTGATGGTGATTGCCAGGTTGGCCAGAGTTGACAGAGGCTTGTTTTTATCTTGGTCCTTAAACAAAAAACACAAAACCAAAAAACAGCAGGGGTTAGTGGGGTGGAGAGAAAGAGTTTCTATCAGCAAAAATAGAATTATTCAACAGTATTAAGTCTCCCACAGTTGTAGTTGGGGCAAAATTTCTGGGGGGGGAAAAAAAAAATCCCAGTAATCATCTCTTTTTCAAGCTACCTGCTGGAATTATTGTCCACTGCCTCCCTCGAAGACGAAACACAATCCCACAATCCACTTTTCATTTCCAGCGTTAGCCTTTTAAAATGCAGCAAGCACCAATTTAGTTCCCAGCGCATTTTGAGCCTTAAAGCAGCAGCAGCAGCAGCACTGCTCAACATACGCTTGGAAATCTAAATTCTCTCCCAGTGTCGATACAACCCCAGGGCATCTCTGCACCGTGACACCCAGGTGTGGTTGCCAGCAGGGCTTCTACACCAGCCCATCACAGCAGAGCATCTCGCACCCCGCAGCGCCGATGCCTCTGCATAGCTTGAGCTCTCTCAGCCGGAACACGACAAACCCCCCCAGCTCCCTCGTGTTTCTGCTGCTCTTCTGAACCCTGTGGGCTGTGCCTTGTGGTTGCAGCTTTATCCTTCTCTGCATGTGCTGCTCTGAGCTTTGGCAGAGGGAGCATACACCAAAGGCTGCTCCTGGTTCCTTAGGATGTGCACAGAAGGCAGAGCAGAAACCTGAACCACAGCTCTTGCAGTACCAAGGTCCTTTCCGGACCTGTGTCCAACCTACATCCTTGCAGTACCAAGGTCCTTTCTAGACCTACATCCAACCTACGTCCTTGCAGTACCAAGGTCCTTTCCGGACCTGTGTCCAACCTACATCCTTGCAGTACCAAGTTCCTTTCTAGACCTAGATCCAACCTACGTCCTTGCAGTACCAAGGTCCTTTCTGGACCTGTGTCCAACCTACGTCCTTGCAGTACCAAGTTCCTTTCTAGACCTACGTCCAACCTACATCCTTGCAGTACCAAGGTCCTTTCTAGACCTACATCCAACCTACGTCCTTGCAGTACCAAGGTCCTTTCTACCAGGCTACTGTCTTTTGGCTCCCCCAGACTTCAGACTTCTCTATCCTGCTTTGCACAGGCATTGGTAGGATTGGAGTAACCAGGAGCTGCCCTTCTAAGCAAGCCAAGCTACTTGCACAGCCGCAGGGTGGTGAGGAGCCATCCTCTCTGCTCTATGAAGCAGGTCACAAGCATGCAACAACCTTAGGATGAGCAGCAGTGGCCTTTGAACACTTCAGTGCTCTGAGCATGAGAATCATAGAATGGTTTAGGCTGGAAAAGACCTTTAAGATCATTGAGTCCAACTGTTAACCCAGCACTGCCATGCTACCACTAAACCATGTCACTAAGCACCATATCTACACAGCTTTTAAAAAACCTCAAGGAAATCTCTATTCTGATTTCTGCTCTGGAGTGACACCATGAACTGGGCATCTTCTATCTTTCATATTCCATTTCATTTGTAGTCACCACTAATCTTTACTTCCTAAACCCAAGGAGAGGTCAAGGAAGTGGGTTAAGGCACCAGCCTTTAAACTGGGGACAAAGAGTGTTTTCTCCCTTACACCCCACCACAACCCAACCAGGATGGAGCTGCAAGCATGTTCCCATAGCAAGACCCTTCTCCAGCAGCCAACACAACAGCAGTATGTGCTGCCACCAGCTTGTCCTGGCAGTGCCCTGCTGACATTGATTTTTCTGCTGGAGCCTCATCCCATGTGTGCTCCAAAGTGACCCAAATGCCTACATCCCTTTGCTAGGAGGACAGGAGCAAAGCAGGTAACACAGGAAGGACAGGAAATAAATCTCTCCCCACCTCCCTCATCAAGTGCTGTAGCAAAAGGCAAGCATTAGAGGTTACCACAGGCTTCTGCAGAAGGACTCTGAACAGCAGCAAGGACTGATTGCCAGAAGATTAATGTTAATTTAAACTGCATTCAACAACACAGCTTGTGCATTATCCTCTTAACCTGCAGGCCTCAGCATTTACAGCCTGGATGGATGCTTACTCCTGACTCTCTGTTAGTGTTAGCAGGTTGAAGTCTTTTGTTTCTTCAGATAATTGTTTTTTCCCCCCCTCCTCTTCACCTCTTTGAATATTGGTTGAAGCATTACAGATAGCACTGTACAAGCACAATGCACATTTCCTCTCTTGCTATCTCCTCAGGTTGCCCTTTCCAGCCCCTTTCTGCCTACATCACTGGGATGAAATGGCTCCTGCCTTGAGCCAAGGCTCCATGGTTCTCATAGTCCTTGCAGTCATCCCGATCTCACCACAGTTCCCACTCCAGATCATGCAAACTCTTCATCAGGCAGGGAAGAGACTGAATTTGCCATTCTGGTTCCTTTGCTGGTGCAACTCATTCTCTTCCCAGGCTGAGCTTTGCCCCATGGTTTCTCATGGCCTTTCTAATAGGCATAATCAGTGAGCGAGCTAAAGAGATATTCCCGCAGCTACAATCAAGCCCAGTTCAGAGACCTAATATTTAAGGCTTCAAAATCCCTGGGACTGAACATCTATCTTAGGAAGAAAGGCTGAGAGAGCTGGGGCTGTTCAGACTGGATAAGAGCAGCCTGAGAGGGGATCTGATCAATGCTAATAAATATCTAAAGGGTGAGTGTCCAGAAAAAGTGGCCAGGCTATTTTCAGTGGTGCCCTACGATGGCAGAAGAGGCAGTGAACACAAACTGGAACCCAGGAGGTTCCATCTCAACATGAGGAAAAGTTTCTTCACTGTGAGTGTGATGGAATCTTGGAGCAGGCTGCCCAGAGAGGTTGTAGAATCTCCTTCTCCAGAGACTTTCAAAACCCATCTGGATGTGTTCCTATGTGACCTGCCCCTTGCTTGATGATCTCTAGAGATCTGTTCCAATCCCAACCATTCTATGAGTCTATGAAATCCCTATCAGGCAGTAGTATATTAGGTAGCAGGTACCACATATGCCCCTACTTTATCTCTGCTGGTTACTGCACTGGGGATATGGGGCTAGATGGAGCTGGATGAACTGAGGTGACATCTTAAGGGTGTGATGACATGCNGGCAGAGACTGGTAAGCAAACAACAATGGGCAGGGCCTCTTATCACTGGAATATTTGAAATAAAATGGGATACGTTTCAGGAGAAAAAAAAAAAAAANAGTTCAGAGACCTAATATTTAAGGCTTCAAAATCCCTGGGACTGAACATCTATCTTAGGAAGAAAGGCTGAGAGAGCTGGGGCTGTTCAGACTGGATAAGAGCAGCCTGAGAGGGGATCTGATCAATGCTAATAAATATCTAAAGGGTGAGTGTCCAGAAAAAGTGGCCAGGCTATTTTCAGTGGTGCCCTACGATGGCAGAAGAGGCAGTGAACACAAACTGGAACCCAGGAGGTTCCATCTCAACATGAGGAAAAGTTTCTTCACTGTGAGTGTGATGGAATCTTGGAGCAGGCTGCCCAGAGAGGTTGTAGAATCTCCTTCTCCAGAGACTTTCAAAACCCATCTGGATGTGTTCCTATGTGACCTGCCCCTTGCTTGATGATCTCTAGAGATCTGTTCCAATCCCAACCATTCTATGAGTCTATGAAATCCCTATCAGGCAGTAGTATATTAGGTAGCAGGTACCACATATGCCCCTACTTTATCTCTGCTGGTTACTGCACTGGGGATATGGGGCTAGATGGAGCTGGATGAACTGAGGTGACATCTTAAGGGTGTGATGACATGCATCCTTATGTCCTTTAAGAAACCAGAGTAGAATATGGGAAAGAGAGGAAAGGAAGGGAAACCCCAGGGTTTGGTACTTGGGCCCATGTTTTGCAACCCACTAGGCAGCTCAATGCCACATTCTGTGAAAGTGTGTGTCCCATTTACAGCTCAGCACAATATNGGAAAATACTACATGTAAGGATTGGGCTGAAAGGTTGAGCTTATTGCCTGTGGCCCTGCAGTCTGCAGATGCCCAACCTCTGTGGCCAAGCAGCCCTGCACAGCCCTCCACCTCCTCGTGACATTTGTGGTTCTGCATCAAGACAATGATCTTGATCAAATTACATGCTTCAAGAGCCCTAGCCAGCTGCCTGGAGGGGTATGGAAGAGTGTCCCCCCTCCTTCACTCCTGAATGCAGAGTTGGTCAGATGTATCATGAGGCTGAATCTCACCTTCCTCTGTTGCATCTGAGAAAGGGAAGGAGACAGAGAGACTTCTTGTATGGTGCTCCTCGTCCACATATTTCCTATTGAGCTCTTGCTAGGTTTTGTACTAGGAGAGAAGTTTCCCATTCATGTGGGACATGAATTTACCTGGACATATATCTCCCAGGAGTCTCCTCCCAGTATGGTGGTATTACCTGTCATTAGGACCTTGGTTTCTCCTCATTCATTCACCAAAATTTTAACCCTTAATGTCTGAACTCAACTTTTGCTCAGAAGGTTTAATTGAGGTGAATCCATCCATTATAAACTGTGATGCACAAGGAATGGGAGCTGAGACTTAAATGGTCTGCATGCCCCATACTGGGTTTCTTCACCAAGGGAGCTGCAACCCATTATGCAGAAGTCCCTGAGACAAATAAGATCCTGTTGGAGAGGTGCAGCCTGTTCCACCAGCTGCACAGCAGCCATTTGAAACTACCCAGGCACCACAGTGCTGTAATAACCTTCTTAGTAGAGAATTCTGGATATACCCAAGAAGATGCCACAGAAGGGCAATCACAGAATCATTCTGATTGGAAAAGACCTCTAAGGTCTTGATCTAAGACTATAATGGCCATTAAATGTGTCCTGAAGTGCCATGTCTACACATTTCTTGAACATCTCTATGGATGGTGACTCTGCCACCTTCCTGGGTAGCCTGTTCCAATGTCTGAGCAACCCTTTCAGTAAAGGAATTGTTCCTAATATCCAATCTAAACCTCCCATGGTGCAGCTTGGGGTTATTTCCTATCATTCTACCACCTCATACTAGGGAGAAGAGACCAACACCCACCTCACATAAAATAAGCAAGCAGCATCTCCTTCTCCATTGCAGTCCTTCCAAAAAACTTTTCCTCCGCTGGGAGGAAGCCAAGTGCAAGGTCCTACACCTGGGTCAGGGCAAACCCAAGCACAAATATAGACCGTGTGAGAAGTGGCTCAACAGCAGTCTAGAGAAGAAGGATTTGGGGGTGTCAGCTGATGATGAACTCACCATGAGCCAGCAATGGTCACTGGCAGCCCAGGAGGCAGCTGCATGCTGGGCTGTATGCAAAGCAGGGAGAGCAGCAGGAGGGGATCCTTCCCCTCTGCTCTGGTGAGTCCCCACCTGGAGAACTGCGTCCAGTTCCAGTGTCCCCACCCTAAGAAGGACATGGAGCTCCTGGAGCAGGTCTGGAGGAAGGTCACAAAGATGATCAGAGGGCTGGAGAACCTTCCCTATAGAGACAGGCAGCATGAGCTGGGGCTGTTTAGGCTGGTGAAGAGAAGGATATGGGGGACCTTAGAGCAGCCTGCCAATACCTAAGGGGGCTACAAGAAGTCCAGAAAAGGATTTTTTACAAGGGCTTGTAGTGATAGGATGAGAAGGAATGAATTGAAGCTTGAGAAGGGCAAATTTAGATCAGAGATTAGGAAGAAATTCTTTCCAGTGAGGGTGGTGAGACACTGGAACAGGTTGCCCAGGGAGGCTTTGGATCCTCCCTCCCTGGAGATGTTCAAGGTCAGGCTGAATGAGGTCTTGAGCAACCTGGTCTAGCGGAAGGTGTCCCTGCCCATGGCAGGGGGTTGGAACTAGATAATCTTTAAGGTCCTTTCCAACCCAGTGCATTGTATGAATCTACAGGATAAGACTCACCGTGGCATTGACCTGGAGCTGGTAGGCCTGGGTCACCTCATAGTCCAGCTCCCGAATCACCGACACGATGCCGCGGCCGCTGTCGATGGCGAAGAAATTGGAAGGCGGTTGGAAGGAGTAGAGCACACTGCCTCCTGCTCCCTGGTCTGGATCTGTGGCATTCACTATGAAAATGGGAGTGCCCACTGGTGTATTCTGGAAAGAAAGCAATAAATACCTCTGTAACACTATGCAGCAGGCCATTTCCCCATCATAGCAATTTCCTTTATCCACCAGAAGGAATACCTAGAGACCCAAAAAGAAACTTCAGCCCTGTATTTTCAGGGCGTTTCTAGGTGATGCTTTATGACAGTATTGCTGCTGCTGTAATAGTTGTTACACACTTCTAATAGCAGTCATAGAGCTGTGGTCAAGATGGCACTCTGGCACAAACCCTTATTTTCCCAGACACCTCAACTTTGCAGGAAAATGACTCTCTTTGATGAAACTTGTTTTCTGCTCAAAGGCACTCTTCATTTTCAATGCTCTTTCCCTCTCTGTTTTAACCAGGAGGCATTAACCTGCTGCAGAGTTGGGCAAAGAGGAACTTAATGATGTTCAACAAAGACAAGCTCAAGGTCATAGAATCATAGAATAGTAAGGTTAGAAGGGACCTCAAGGATCATCTAGTTCCAACCCCCTGCCATAGGCAGGGACACCTCCCACTAGCACAGCTCACTCAAGGCCTCATCTAANGGAACCCAAGAGGTTCCATCTGAAAAGGAAGGAAAACTCCTTTGCTGGCACAAACTGGAACCCAAGAGGTTCCATCTGAAAAGGAAGGAAAACTCCTTTGCTGGCACAAACTGGAACCCAAGAGGTTCCATCTGAAAAGGAAGGAAAACTCCTTTGCTGGCACAAACTGGAACCCAAGAGGTTCCATCTGAAAAGGAAGGAAAACTCCTTTGCTGGCACAAACTGGAACCCAAGAGGTTCCATCTGAAAAGGAAGGAAAACTCCTTTGCTGGCACAAACTGGAACCCAAGAGGTTCCATCTGAAAAGGAAGGAAAACTCCTTTGCTGGCACAAACTGGAACCCAAGAGGTTCCATCTGAAAAGGAAGGAAAACTCCTTTGCTGGCACAAACTGGAACCCAAGAGGTTCCATCTGAAAAGGAAGGAAAACTCCTTTGCTGGCACAAACTGGAACCCAAGAGGTTCCATCTGAAAAGGAAGGAAAACTCCTTTGCTGGCACAAACTGGAACCCAAGAGGTTCCATCTGAAAAGGCAGGAAAACTCCTTTACTGTGAAGGTGCTGGAGCAGACTGCTCAGGGAGGTTGTGGAACCTCTTCTCTGGAGAGATTCCAAACCCACCTGGATGCTCAGGATGTGATCCTGAGCAAGCTACTGCAGGTGACTCTGCTTTAAGCGAGAGGGATGAACTGAATGACCTCAGAGGTCCCTTCCAACCCCACAACATGCAGGGGCTCAATGTTTAAATATAAGAGAACCTTGGGCGGGGGGGGGGGGGGGGGGAAAGAAAAAGAAAAATAAAAATGCATTAAATGCAACACAGAACTTTAGGTAAAATTCCAAGTTTTCTGGTTTCCACAGCAACTGGAGCCCAGCCCCATTAACGCAGACGTTAACTTTTAAATCGTCATCAATCTGGAACTAATCTACATGCATAAAATACGCAGCTGAGTGCACAAAATCAGCAATGGCAAGTGCAGTTTGGCACTTCTTATTGTTTAACTTCACAGCAGGGAGAACAATTATCCATTTTTGGTGGAGCAGCTGCATGTTCCTATGCAAATCTTAAATGCATATTCTTCTCCCTCTCTCTCTAAAGGCAGAAGCACAAAACCGCAAGCAAAACGGCTTTGCTGGCGACCCAGGCTGCAGGTATGCGAAGATCACAACCACTCAGGCAAGCCCATATGGTTTGTAACGCGTTTGAGGGTTGATGGAGAGCTACGACTTGAAAGGGAGACAGCAAAGGTCAGAAGCAAGATGTGACAGCAACTGGTTCTGGGCAGTTGGGATAATAAGGATTATTTCTGCAAACCTCTTCCCAAGCGTCTGCGTCTCATTGTTAACTTCATTGGCATTAAATTGCTCGTCCTCAGCTCAGAGAGAGGCATCATGAAGTGCTGAGAAGGTAGAAAGGACTCTTGAGGAGAGTCAGAGTTTAGAAGTTAAGAGTTTAGAAGCTAAGAGTTTAGAAGCTCCACTGCTTCGAAGTGGAGCTTTACCCCCAGAAACCCTTGGCTGTTTTCTGAGTTCACAAAGCTTCTGAGTTTGCACAAAGTTTCTGAGTTCACAAAGCTTGAAGTAAAACCACAGCCAGAGCTCCAGAAAGGCCATCCCAGCCTACCACCTCTGCTAGAAAGCACGAAAAACTGGGCCCACACTTGGGAGATATGATTTAAACAGTTCAGGTGATAGCATCAGAAAAGTACACAAGCAACTAATTTCCCCCAGCGAGGGTCGAGCTGGCAGAAATTTGCCTTCAAGGCAGAGAGCAGGACTTGCTGTGAGCTTGATCAGGTGGAGCAGGGAACCCAGGGTGCATTCCACAACTCACATTGATGAATGCAGGCCCCAGACTCTCACCCTCACACGTCCCTCACACCTCCCTGCCCTTGCATCCAGCCACGTGGCATCGCGGGGGTGCTCTGACATCTAAGCTCGCCTCGGGCTCCAGCAAAATTCCACTTTCTTTACTTCAATGTCACTTCTGCTGAGGTGTCAGAGGCTGTGGTTCCCACCTAGATGTTTTCATTTGCTGTCCTTTCCTCCCACCCTTAAAATCAAGCTTTGCAGGGCACGGCCTGAGGATTACTTTTTAAAGTGCCGTCAAGTTTTTTTGTCATCGGTAATCATAAGAGCATAAAAGATAGAGCTGGAAAGAACCTCAGAAGAGAAACCTGTCCCCAAGCTACACCTAAATCATTCTCATCCTTAAAGGCTTCCAGTGATGGAGACACCACATCCTTCCTCCCCAGCTCATTTTTCCCAGCTGTTTGCCACCCTTTGCCTTACAAGCGCTCATTTTCTGGCACACTTAATCCAGACCTGCCCTGCCAGCCCTTGGCTTGAGGCCACGCATGCAGCACATTGATCCTGGCTTCTGCATTGAGACTGCTCAGGACCTGGGACTTGGAAGTTATGTTGAGGTGAAGTCCTTCATGGGGGGGTTCTGGTGAGTGTTTGTTTTCTGAGCACTCCCAAGACACCTTCGCAAACAGGACTAGAGCATCTCTCCATCCCTCTTTAGGCTACCTCTTCCCCCAAGCCATCATGAGTTGGCAAGAAGCCCCAGAGCATCTTGCAGCCCTCCTCTTGCTGCTGCCTGGGCACTGCTTTGACTGCTGAGGTCCACATACTCTAACAATTGTCATCTCAAACCCCAGAACCACACAGAATCACAGAATGGTGGGGGGGTTGGAAGGGATGTCCAGAAATCATCTGGTCCAACCCCTCAGCAAAGTGGTTCACCTAGGGCACCTTCCCCAGAGCCATCAAGTTATCAATGTCAAGGTGAAGAGCATCACCAATTAACCATTAATAGGGGCGAGAGGGGAGAGGCAGAGAAAGAGTAGACATGGGGCTGCCCAAATAAAGTCTGGGGTATATTGTCCCAGGAATAATAATATTCATAAGGATAAAGCTGGGCTTGATGAATAACAGTGTTTCCTCTTCTTTTTAAGTGCCCTGGCCACTCCTTTTAACATGCAAATCCACTCTGGTCACCCGTGATTACGGGGCTGTGAGGCTGGCTGTGAAAGAGGAGAGCTTGATTTGCCCAGCATTGTATTTCATACAATAGCCCAAAAGCAGGCTTTGAAGAGAGTTCATTTCCTCGTCCTTCCAAAGGAGAAGCTGCCTGGAAGGACCTGGAGGTCACCAGCTTTGGTGCAGTTGGCTCCAGCCCCTGCAGGCACTGCCTGAGCTCTGACTTAGTGATTATTGTATTTTTATCCTAGTTTTACAGCTTTACTGACCAGGAGAGTGAAAGTGAAGCAGGCAGGGTATCAGTTCTGGACAAAGATCTGTCTGGCCTCAGGAACTAGCTATGGGAACCAAAACATCTGAGGGGCTGGGAGGAACCCCCAGGCAGGACCAGAGTGTTGGGGCAGCAGGCACCTGTAAGCAGGAAGGTGAGTGCATGAGCAAAGCACAATGTGAGTGAATTTAGGAGGGGAGCAGAAGGGGACCCAGGCAAAACAACATGGTTGGAGAGAGGAAAATCCCTGAGGCTGTCTAAAATGCATAGGTCAGTAGAGAAATCTCACTACTGAAGTCCTTACACCTTAGAGTACGCAGGTCAAAAGGATGCAGACCTATAAGAAGTACTCTGAATAATGCCTTTTTTTTTTTTTTTTCCCTTAGCTTGGATTCAAGTTTAAAAAAAAAAATCCAACTTCTAGCAAAGCAGAAGCAGCTGTGGGATGCAGATATCCCACATCAACAGTCCTCCATGAAAAGAGGACTCATTTCCAGCGTCCACGCCCAGGCAGGACACAGTCACGACTCAGAGGAATTTCAGGCTGTCTGCCTTAAAGAATATAAGAAGCAAGTCTTTGAAATCCTCTTGCCATTTTTGGGTCAAACCGGCTGGGAGCTATTCCTCAGCAGGAGGCTGCCGTCTTTATTCCTCAGAAGATGCGGCCCATCATCTAAACAATGGAGCAAAACATCTGTAGAAATAGAGCTGCCAGGGAGGTTTGGGCTTGGTAGTAAATAACAGGCAGTGGGAGCATCCCAGGGAGACCCAGCTCCTGAGCCCTGCGCTGAGTCAGCTCAAGACAGAACATTGGTCCTGCATTTGCAGGGTCTGGCCCATTTCTAAGACCTTTCTGCATGTCCCTTGTGGCTTAGCAAGGATTAATTGTGGTTCTGCTTAGTTCAGTGGCAGGCAAAAAGAGCAAATTTTGTCCCTTTTTTTTTTTTCTTTCCCATGTCCAGAACACAAAAAGAACTGCAGACAGATGACAGGCTACAGGTGCTCGCGGCAACCAGGTGAGTTTTCTACAGGAGTCGCCAAGTTCTGTCAGTTTTAAAGCTTTCAGCTCTCTCCAGTAGCCAGTGATGAGGATTTGCTCTCCTTGGAAAAAAAGAACTGGTGACAAAACTGTGTCACATCATTAAATCTTTGTTATGATGCCAGCAGATGTGAGATAAAAATAAACATGCAGACAGATGCCACCCACGGAGGAGGAGGAGGGCAAATGGGAGTGGGACCTGCTACCGACCTGTCTCCAGTACCCCATCCCTCATCCAACAGCTCAGCAGCAGCAGCTCCAGCATCCAGGTCCCACCTCAAGCAGCTCTGGCAAGTCAGGTGCAATGCCACAGAGCTGCTGGGCTGCATGGCAGAGAGGCCATTTGTGCCTCTGGGCCACAAAGATGGTCCAAGGGCTGGCGCACCTCTGCTATGAGGATGGGTGAGGGATCTGGGGTTGGTCAGCCTGGGGAAGAGAAGACTCTGACCTTGCAATACCTGAAAGTATCCTACAGGATGGCTGGAGAGGGAATTTTCATAAGGATGTCTAGCAATAGGACAGGAGAGAATGGTTTTAAGCTGGAGAGTATGTTTAGAGTGGATCTTGGGAAGAAGCTCTTCAGTACAAGGGTGGTGGGATTCTAGAACAGGTTGCCCAGGAAGGCTGTGGATGCCTCCTCCCTGCAGGTGTTCAAGACCAGGCTGAATGAAGCCTTGAGCAGCTGAGTCTAGTGGAGATGGTTTCCCTGCCCATGCAGGGAGATAGGAGTAGATGATCTCTGAGTTCCCTTCCAATCTAAGCCATTCCATGATTCTATGATTATTTTGCCATAAATAAGTAAGAAAGGTTTAAACTGTTGTAAAAATCCTACAGAAGAATCTCTGGGAGTCCTGGAAGGAAAGACTGAATGGTAACAGCTTGTGTCACATATGGCTACACAAAGCACTGGGAAGACCAAGCCAACAGCAGCCAGGTACAAGAGGAGACTACTCCACTGCAGTTTGTCACCAACAGCAAGGACAGATGAAAATAATGAACACTCAGCCACAATATCCCTGTCCAAACATGCAAAGATATTGCTGCACAAGGTGGAGGCAAAGGAAAGACCAAGACCTTACTTCTCTCACACCAACACAACACTACAAGACATATCTATGCCTGTTCAAATGACCAGGAAGAAGTTGTGTTTCCATCCAAAGCTCTCACAGGTATGAAGCAAGTGTGGCCCACTGCAGCAAATGCCTCCCCTGGCCTGAGCTGTCACCTCCCATGTAACCCTCCAGCATGAAGGACCAGACACAGATGTGTCCTGTGTTAACCCTGGCAAACTGACAGCCAGGACACCAAAGCCTTATACAACATTCTCTGCAGAAGGGCAGTTAAGGCTGAAGAAAAAGTCATCAGAAAAGGCCTTTTTTAGAATATTTACATCTCTTTCCCTCTCTATACCTTATCATGAAGCCTGCTATAAAATACATCAGGAATAAAATTTCTGATGGATGCTGCTCTGATGCAAGGTGGATTATGACCTGGAGAAGATGCAGGTTCTGAGGGCATAAGATGCCCTACCAGGTAAATTATATGAGGACTGCTAGAGAGGACTCCTTAGAATTGTGAAAGCACAATCTCCTCCTGTCTGCCACCAAACGACCTCTGAGGGGTGCAGAACCAGCTCTGTCAGGGTGAGGGTTGGCACTGGAGAAGCATTGGAGACTAGCAGGACCATGCCACCACAACAAGGACAAGAGATGGGTTGGGCGAGAAGCTCCTGAGCTAAAAAAAAATCCCAGATTAAGGAAAACAACAGGGCAGACAATTTTTAGGCTACGCAAGAAACCAAGTGAGTGAGGTCCTCTTTCACAGAATCTCAGGTTGGAAGGGACCTCTGGAGTCTAACCTCACTGCTAAAGCAGGGGCACCCAGAGCAGCCTGCCTGGGATCACAACGCCCAGGTGGGTTTGGAATCTCTTCAGAGAAGGAAATTCTACAACTTCTCTGGGCAGAATGGCTCAGGGCTCTGTCACCCTTGACCCTTTTCACTCAGGGCAACAATGAGAAGGGTGTTTGCAGGAAAAGCAGGACCCATGCTGCTCCACCAGGGCCACAGCTCCTGCTCTCAGAGCATGCAAAACCCTCTGGCTGTCAGGCAGCTGCTCAGCCTGCTCATGGAGCAGATTTGCACAGCATCTTGGTGAGTTTTACCACCAGAGCAAAACCATTTCACGGGCCACAGGCCACCAACACCTTGAACATGCCTTGATCCATCAGTCTTATCCAAGCGGCCTGAGGACAAAGGGCTGAGAGGTGGAATATGTGGTGCTGACTTTCTTTATAGCAGGGGCAGAGTTGGATAGAAGTAAAGGTGGGAGATGAAGCAGAGGAGCCAATTTTCTCAGATCATACAATTGTCAGGGCTGGAAAGAACCTCAAGGATCATCTAGCTCAAATCCCCCTGCCATGGGCAGGGACACCTCACACTACATCAGGTTGCTCAGAGCCACATCCAGCCTGGCCTTAACAGCTTGCAGGGATGGGGCTTCTACCACCTGCCTGGGCAACCTATTTCAGTGTCTCACCATCCTCATAGTGAAGAAGTTCTTCCTAACATCCAATCTGAATCTACCCACTTCTAGTTTTGCTCCATTCTCCCCAGTCCTATCATTACCTGACATTTTAAAAAGTCCCTCAGCAGCTTTCTTGTAGACTCCTTCAGATACTGGAAGGCCAGAACAAAGTCTCCTCAGAGCCTTCTCTCCAGACCGAACAATCCCAATTCTCTGTCTGTCTCCATAGTGGAGGTGCTCCAGCCCTCTGAGCATCCTCATGGCCCTTCTCTGGGCACCTTCCAGCACATCCATATCTCTCCTGTGACAAGAGCTCCAGAACTGGATGCAGTACTCCAGGTGGGGTCTCACCAGAGTGGAGTAGAGGAGAATCACCTCTCTCAGCCTGCTGGCCACACTTCTCCTGATGCAACCCGGGATACAATTGGCTTTCTGTATTCCCTTCCCTTTTAAATGCATCCATCTTTCCAACCTACTGATAGGCTGTAACAAGCTTTGGCTGGGCACCAGAAATGTCGACTTGGGGATGGTCTCTCCAAGCCCATCCCTCATCTCTGGTGGTTTGGCCACGCAGAGAACCTCCATCTGACCTCCCAGGGCAAAGTCACCCAGCAGAAGCTGGTGGAGGCGATTAGGATGCGGCTGTGCTCACGCTGTACCCATGCAAATAATGTGGAAAAACGGCAGGCAATCTGGCCCAGCAGCTGTCTGAAGGTCGAGGAGACAAGAGGAAGCGATGCAGACGGACCGGGGGGCGCACAGCGGTGGGCACCACTGCTCCAGCAACAGGCGTGCCCCCTGCCGAGCTGCCCACCCTCTGATCTTCACATCAGCACCGAAACAGTCTTGCCAGTCCAGAAAAGGTCCCTTTTCCCCCCCTCACTCCTGCACCAAGGCACGAGCTGACCGCTCCCATCAGGAGATGCTTCGCTGCTTCACACTGCTGTTACAGCTCAGGTCAACCTATTACTGCGAAATCATTCCCTGCTGCTGCTGCTGCTGTCGGCTCTTTTCCCTCTGCCTGCCTCTCGCCGCCGTGCAGCAGGGCAGACGAAAGCAGCTTTTCACCCTGCTAAAAGCCAAGTCGGACATCCCTCTGCTTCAGTCAGAGGCGTTCCCCACCAATCCCACCTGGCTGAAGGGCAGGAAGGAGGTCTGATGTCCCTTGCTCAAGGTAGGACATCTCAGAGGCAACACGAAATCCAAGTACTCTTCTGCTACAGCTCGAACCACAGAATAGCTTGAGTTGGAAAAGAACCTAAAGATCATCTTGCTCCAACCAACCCAGCCAAGGGCAGGGACACCTCCCACCAGACCAGGTTGCTTAAAGCCTCATCCAAACCCGTGGTCTTAAACACACACTTCCAGGGATGAGGCAGCCAGATCTCTCAGCAACCTGTTCCAGTGTCTTACCACCCTCATAGTGAAGAACTTCTTTCTAACATTCACTGTAAACCTACCATGCACTAGTTTAAAGCCACTGTTCCTTGCCCTATAACCATAAGCCTTTATAAAAAGTCCCTCTCCAGCTTTCCCATAGGCTCCCTTCAGGTATTGGAGGACCACAAGAAGTCTCCCCAGACTCTTCTCCATGCTGAACAGATCCCGCTCCCTCAGTCTGCCCTCACAGGAGAAATGCTCCAGCCCTCTGATCATTTTTGTGCTCTGCCTCTGGACCCTCTCCAGCAAATCCAACAAATCCTGGCTCACTCAATCTTGGGCTGCCCAGGACAGGTTCAAGTCACCCATTCCTGTCCACCATTCATTTGCTGTGGGAAATAACTGCAAAGGCAGAGGCAGAATGAGTGCCATCCCCTCTTTTCAAGCTCTCCAAGAGGAAAAACCAGCCCCAGGTTTTAGTTTCTTTCCCCAGGCCCCATCTCAGAAGTGCCTGGACTGCCAGATTGGGTCCCTTGCCTGCGTGCCAACTCTGAATGCTCACAGGGATGTGCACAGACTTCCAATTCCCCTATTCTTTATTACACATTTAATTACATTTATTAATTGCATTACAGCTAGCCCGAGCCAAGCAATTTCCAATTTCAAAGTTTGATTTTAAAACCTCATAATTTCCTCTTTTTTTCTTTTTTTTTTTTTTCCCCCTAATTTTTTTTTTTTTTTTGGGTTGAAATCCACCCCACCTTGCAATCAGCCCTCGTTAATATGGATCTCTTGTTACCATCTCTATTAAGTGACCTCCCTCATTATGGGGTGACACTGGCAAACGGCCGCTGCAGAGCTATAATTCAATTGAGGGGCTTTTGAAAAAAGCCATAAACACAGCTGGAAGAGATGCATCACAGGAGCTGGAAGCTGAAGTAGTGGCTGGATAACCACACTTGGAAGCTGGAAGAGCCTGCCACACGGCAGACAGAGCCAGACCCAGCGCACGGCGCTGAAGAAAGGGATGCCACAAGCAGCAAGGCGGAGAGGGAATTCTCCGTGCTGGCAGGACAAGGATGCTCAGCAGGCAAAGGGCAAACAAACACAAGCAGGAGAGGATCACAGAATCCCAGCAGAGTAGGGGTTAGAAGAGATCATCTGGAGATCATCTAGTCCAACCTCCTTGTCTAGAGCAGAACTGCCTCAAGTAAATCACATCAGAACACATTCAGGTGGATTTTTAATGCCTCTAGAGAGGGAGATTCCACCACCTCTCTGGACAGCCTGTTCCAGTGCTCTGTCACCCTCAAAATGAAGATCTTTCTCCTCATGAAAATTCCAGGAGGTTCCTCACATACAGATCTCCTTCCAGCACTCCACAACATAAAAAGTTTCCTCCTTCTCTCCAGTCTGAATCTCCACCTTTCAGTTTAAACCATCACCCCTCACCCTGTCACAACAGGCCCTGTTAAATAGTCTGTCCCAGCTTTCTGATGGGCCCCTCCAAGCATTGAAAGGACACCAGAAGGCCTCCCTGAAGCCTTCTTTTCTCCAGACTGAACAACCCCAACTCTGAAAGCAAAGGGATTCCAGTCCTCTCTCATCATTACTGTGGCCTCCTCCATCCCTCTCTCATCGTTGCTGTGGCCTCCTCCAGCCCTGCTCCAACAGGTCCATATCTGTACCATGCTGAGGACTCCAAAGCTGGTCGCAGTACTTCAGGTCGGGTCTCAGCAGAGCTGAGCAGAGGGGCAAGATCTCCTCCCTCCACCTGCTGCCCAGTACACAGCTGGGTCTGGGTTGTGAGCAGACAGTGCTGGCCTGTGTCCAGCTTTTCACCTACCAGCACCCCAAATCCTTCTCCACAGGGCTGCTCTCCAGCCCTTTCTCTCTCAGCTTTCCACTGATACCAAAGGTTGCTCTGAGCCCAGAGCAACCTTTCACTTGGCCTTGTTGAACCTCACCAGGTTCACAGAGATGCTGATCTCTTGAGCCTATCCAGATACCTCTGGATGATATCTCAACTCTCAGGTATGTCAACCATTCACCTTGGTGCCTTCTAGACACTTGCTGAGGGTGCACTCGTTCCCTCTGTGTCATCAGTGAAGATATTAACCAGTGCTGGGGTCACTATGGACCTCTGAGGGGCACTTCCATGTCACACTGGGATGCTGCATAGAATCATAGAATGGTAAGGTTGGAAGGGACCTCAAGGATCATCTAGTTCCAAGCCCCTGCCATAGGCAGGGACAGTTCTCATTAGTACAGGTCACTCAAGGCCTCATCCAACCTGGCCTTGAACATCTCCAGGGAGGGAGCATGATGGATAATGGTTGGACTTGGCAATCTTGAAGGTCTTTTCCAACTGAAATGATTCTATGAACAGGGAGAATTCGGTGCTTTTCTTTCCACTCCATCCTCCTTTGGGTTGCTAGGTTGCCTGTCTTTGTGATATGTCTTAATTAGCTTGGTGTAGCTCCTTTGCTGGGTTTTCCTGCTCCAGTGGTTCAAGGGCGAGTCAGGACGGCTTCAGATATTGTATTTGAAAGAAACTATTCCCTACACGTTCCCTTTGCCCCCGGCTTGTAACTGCTCTTGCTGCTGAGGTGGTGGGAGGCAGCAAACTGGGGTGCTAGCTGTCGTGGGAAAGTGGTCTGCACCCTCCCAAAGCCCCTCTGGGGGAACCATGTCACGACATGGCTCGAGAGAAATGCTGGAGTTGGGTGTTTTAGCAAAAGCAAAGCCCTGTGAGGAGACCTGAGCTGAACTGGTATCGATCCTCCCTCCTGTAATGAAGCCATCCATGGGAAGACAGGAAAAGATTTTTTTTTTTTTGCATCAGCACAGCTGTATGGATTTTGCTTTTGCTCCTGTCGAGAGTGATACCTGCTCACAGGCTGCTGCAAAGATTCTGACAAGAGGTTTTTTTTTTTCGATAGATCTTTGGGACCTACAAATCCCAGACTTCAGAGAGAGAGGTTTTTTTAACCCTTACTTTTCTGAGGACAAATGATATGCTCCACCAATGGTCAGAAGCCAGCTGCTCTGTGCTGTGAGAGGTGTTTTTAGTTTTGCTAGAAAAAGGGAGGGTGCAGAAGCAGTACACTAAATAAATAAGGTGGTAACGTGGGCAGGTTTGTATCTACCTGGCTAAAAATGGTAGTGCAAGAAATGGAGGAAAGGAAGGTGCTCCTCTTGACAGCAGCACATCAAGGGGCTCTTCTCCCAAGGAGCAAACAATAGGACAAGAAGAAATTACATCAACTTATCACAGAGTTCATAGAATTGCTCCAGTTGGAAAAGACATCCAAGATCATTGAGTCCAGGCATGACCTAACACCACCATGGCCATTAAACCATGTCACAAGCTGCCATGTCCACATGTTTCTTGAGCAGTTCCAGAGATGGTAACCCCATGACACACAGAACCAAAAAACCACTGAGGCTGGAAGAATGCTCCAAGATCACCCAGTGCAGCCACTCAACTCCTCCTGGAGCTCACAGTCCAACCACTGCTGCTAACCCACTGCCACTAAACCACATCCCTCAGCACTATATCCATGTAGCTTTAAATACTGCAGGGATGGTGACTCCATCACCTCCCTGGGTAGCCTGTTCCAACACCTGACCACTCTCTCAGTGTTTTTTCTAATAGCCAAGCTAAACCTTCCCTGGAACAATTTCAGGCCATTTCCTCTTGTTCTATTATCTGATACTGGGGAGAAGAGACCAACATAGGACCAATTTGCATCAGGAAAATTTTCTTTCCTGAAAGGATTGCCAAGACATGGAAGAGGTTGCCCAGGGCAGTAATGGAGTCCTCATCCCTGAAGGTACTTTAAATATGTGTTGGAGGATATAGTTTGGTGGCAGACCTGGTAGTTCTAGGTTACAGAACCACAGAATGTTAGAGGTTGGAAGGGACCTCCAGAAATCACTGAGTCCAACCCCCCTGCCAAAGCAGGATNACTATTGACAAGGTCTTGCAATGACAGGACAAGGGGCAATAGGTTTAAACTGACAGAGAGAAGATTTAGACTGGATGTTAGGAGGAAGTTCTTTTCTAGTGAGGGTGGTGAGACACTGGCACAGGTTGCTCAGGGAAGTTGTGGCTGCTCCCTCCCTGGAGATGTTCAAGGCCAGGTTGGACAAGGCCTTGAGTGACCTGTACTAGTGGAAGGTGTCCCTGCCTATGGCAGGAGGTTGGAACTGGATGATCTTTAAGGTCCTTTCCAGCCTTACTATTCTATGATTTGAAAGGTCTCTTCCAACCAAATAATTCTATGATTCTATAATCCTACCTGTGCTAGATCAGAGGGTCTTTTGAAGACTGAAGACGATCATTGAGTGGGATAAGAGAAAGAAGTGATGAAAAGTTTCAATGGTGACTTGATAGGAAAGCAAGCTCTGGTTTCTCCTTGACTATTGGGTCCTCCTCCAGGGTGGCCCAGGTCAGTCGGAGAGGCAGAGAGGAGGAGACAGCAGTGGCTGGCATGAAGAGGAGCGTGTGAGAAGATGAGCACCCCCCATCCTACATGCATACATTTGCAGTGTGCTGTAGGAGAAACGACTGCAACAGCTAATGATTCGTGGCTATTATTTGAAGGGCCCCACTGTTACAGATTTATTTGTCATTTCTTGTAATAACACCGAGGGTAATGAATTCATTTATATTAATGTGGGTGCCGAGGACTTCCGTTCGCATTCCGCATTAATTAATGTACCATTAAAAGAAAGTGTCACCCAATTAATATCGAGCAGAAGCAGTGCTGCCAGTGGCCTGTCACTGGGGTTTCATTTGTAATGCATTGTATCAATGCTCTGCCTTAATGAAAGTCATTTGCAACCTCGAGCCTCGCCCCACTGGGCTGCCACGGGGGTGCCACTTTGTGTCTTTTGGGTCCTGCATCCGGGCCAGAGCAAACATCACTACCGATACACAATCCCAAGCATAAATACAGACTGGGTGGTGAATGGCTGAGAGCAACCCTGAGGAAAAGGACCTGGGGGTCTGGGGTGATGAAAAGCTCAACATGAACCTGCAGTGTGAGTGCAGCCCAGACAGCCAACTGAGTCCTGGAATGCATCAAGAGAAGTGTGGGCAGTAGGGCAAGGGAGGGGATTCTGCCCCTTTACTCTGTTCTCGTCAGACCCCACCTGGAGTCCTGNGCAGGGACAGGATGTCCTCCAGGAGGACCTGGAGAAGCTGGAGAGGTGGGTCTAGGTGAACCTCTTGAGCAAGACCATTAACCCTTGAACAAGACCATTAACCCTTGAACAAGACCATTAACCCTTGAACAAGACCAAATGCAGGGTCCTGCACCGAGGTTGGAATAACCCTCACTATCAATACAGGCTAGGGAATAAGGCGGTAGAAAGCAGCCCTGTGGAAAAGGACTTGGGAGCTCTGGTGGATGAGAAGCTGAATGTGAGCCAGCAATGGGCACTTGTAGCTCAGAGAACCAACGGCATCCTGGGTTGCACCAAGAAAAGCATGGCCAGCAGATTGAGAGAGGTGATTCTGCCACTTTGCTCTGGTGAGACCTCACCTGAAGTACTGCGTCCAGTTCTGAAGCCCTCAATACAGTGAGGACCATGGACCTGATAAAGTGGGTCTGGAGAAGGTCCACAAAGATGATCAAAGAGCTGGAACACTTGTTCTGTGAGGCTGAGGGAGCTTGGGCTGTTCAGCCTAGAGAAGGTTCCAGAAACACCTAAAGCAGCCTTCCAATACCTGAAGGAGCCCTACAAGAAGGCTGTAAAGGTACTGTTTACAAAGGCCTGAAGTGATAGGACGAGGGGCAAGAAATTAGAGAAGAGGAAATTTAGATTGGATTGTGCCAGTGCTGAGAGCTGAGACGGGAGCGGAGACCTTGACTCTGGCCACCTGGATCCACCTGATCTATGCCCAGGGTCTCCAGGAAGATTAGAGCCAAAGGGATGCCGAGCCATCTGGGGTGCATGCCTTTGCTCCAAATGCTCTCTTCCATCAGGAAAATCAGAGCAGCAGGCGTGAAGTGATGCCACCAAAGCCAGGAGCTCCCTGACTGACAGGTTTTCATATTCTTTGTGTCTGCCTCTGACTTTCAAATGTCTTGTTAGACCATCTTGGGTTCCCATCTGCTGCCTCCAGAATGGGGACAGAAATATTGTCAGCCCAGGAACGTGACACGGGCTGCCTCCTAGCTCTTGCTACAGCCCTGTCTAGCTCCTTGGAGACTGGAGATGGATAATGGGTAGAAATTGGAGAGAAACATGGATTCTCCTATGGGATTTGGCTGTGAGTGCTGAGTTAGGGAAGAGGTGGTTGTTGCACTGCCCTTTTCCTCTGTTCCCTCTCCAAACAGCCTGCTGCACAGGGTGCCCCTCCTTCCTAGGAGAGCTGTACTTTTTGGTTCAGATATAGGACCTTGCATTTCACACTAAAAACAAAAGATATTGGTTTGGACCAGTTGCCACCAATCTGCTCAATGTCGATGGCCTGTGTCCTTTGTTATTTACCCATCTCTCAAACTCTGTGCTTTTCCTCTTCCAGATGATTGGTAAAAATGTCAAATAGTGGGCAAAGAGCTGCAGGTTCCCAGCAGGAATGCATTAAAAATACACTTGCCTGATAATATTCCTTGTTTACAGTTACATTTTCAGGGCTACATGCTAGCTGCCCATGTTGATTTTGAGTTATTCTATGTGCTAATCAATCTCACAGAGCATCAAGTCATAATGGCTCAGGGAAGATGATGTATCTGCTTTGAGTCCATCGCCCTTTTCAACCAAGATTGCTGTCTGCTAGAAAGAGGAGAGAGAGAATAGAGCAGGTTCTGCTGTCTGTCAGTCTTAGAATCACAGGGTTGTTTTGTTTGGAAGAGACCCTTAAGATCATCATGTTCAACTGTTAATCCAGCACTGCCACATCCACCACTAAATCACGTCCCTCAGCACCACATCTACAAGGCTTTGAAATGCCTCCAGGGATGAGGACTCCGCCACTGCCCTGGGCAGCCTGGGCCATGCCTTGACAACCCTTTCAGGGAACCAATTGCTCCTAGTGCCCAATCTAAACCTCCTCTACTGCAACTTGGGACCATTTCCTCTTGTCCTATCACTTGCTACTAGGGAGAACAGACCAATCTCCTTCCAGGTAGTTGTACAGAGCCAGAAGGTCTCCCTTCAGCCTCCTGTTCTCCAGACTAAACGACCCCAGTTCCCTCAGCTGCTTCTTACAAGACCTGATCTCCAGACCCTTCTCCATCTTTGTTGCCCTTCTCTTGTCCTATCAGATGTTACTGGGGAGAAGAGACTGACCCCCACCTCAATACAACCTCTTTTTTAGTAGTTGTAGAGAGTGAAAAGGTCTATTCCATCTAACAGGAGGTGTTGGCATTGCTGCATCCCTTTAATTCCCTATCAGCCAAGTACTTACTATGCTGAGAGTGTTACTCAGCTGGAGCTGATGTAGCTGAGAGATCTGAAGTCAGTCCCATTGAAGAAATTCTCCCAGCACATTGGTTGCTCTGCCTGGTCTGCTGCCACTCCTCAGTGTTCACAGGGCTGCAGAAAATCATCAGGAACGGTCCAGCAAGCACCTTGACCATCACCTTTAATGCTCTTTGGCAGGAGTTATCAGAGCTGCTGACTAGGTTTTCAGCAAGGCACAGCTCAAACTGCTTTGTCCCTGCCAGAAGCTCTCTCCACCTCTTCTCCAAAGAGGGAATGATGAACATCACATGTTTTTTCTCATCTCCTCGACCATGCTTCTGTGCTTATGACTTTACACTCCTGTAGCTGTGTGTCTGGATCCATGTCAGTGGCTTGTTGGTTGCTGGAAAGCTTCTCCTCTGTAGAATATGTAAGCTCACTGGCATTAGCTTTACTCCTCATCATTACTTGCAGTTCTGGAGCCCCCAGCNCAGAACTCTGAGAAGCCAGTCACAGCCTCCTGAGATCCAGGACAGCAAGCACAACCCCAGGGCACAGTGTGATAGATGGAGTTACCTTGAAACAGGGGCTGTTGAGGGAAATGAGCTTCAGCAGGCAAAGCTGAAGGTCTGCTTAAATAGTGGATACAGCACAGGGGAATAGCTTCTTCAAAGACATCTAAGGGACAGTGAGGTGAAGAGTGTAGGGCAGGAACACATTTTGGGTTGGTCACTTCATGGGTTAAGTCACAGCACAAACACCCTCTTTCTAATGACAGTTTTCAAACCCTCAGCTTATCAAGTGGACCTGCAAAAGCAATCACATTGGATGTGGCTTAGATGCAGCCTCACATTAAAAAAAACCAACAACAACTTCCTCATTTGCTTTCTTATTCCTTAACCTCACATTCCCAAGACCAACACAAACCACCCAGAAACACCAGGAAGAGCTGAGGCTCCTTCAAGAGGCTTTGCTCAAAGCCTTCCAAGTCTCTCTATTGCCACCATTTGTACCATGAACATCAGGACATGGCAACTTGCCCCCAGTGGCAGAGGCGAACGATGAGGTAAGCCAAGACATCCATTTTCCTTTCACACAGTTTCCAGGCTGAAGCTGGAGGTATAAAGTCTCACCCTGAGATGTGTCCATACTTCTCTTTGGTAAAAGACTTTGCTAAATAGATCCACAGAAGAACAACATTGGTGATGCCACATCTCAAATACTGGGTTCACCTTTGGAGACCTCACTACAAGAAGGACAAGGAGATGTTGGAAGGTGTCCAAAGCCAGGCAACAAAGGTGGTGAATGAAGGGGTTGGAGGACAGACTGAGAGAGTTGGGGCTCTGCAGCCTGGAGAAGAGAAGGCTTCCAGGAGACCTTAGAGTAGCTTTCCAGTATCTGAAGGGGGCCTACAGGAAGGCTGGGGAGGGACTATTGACAAGGTTTTGCAATGACAGGACAAGGGACAATGGGGTTGAACTGGCAGAGGGAAGATTTAGACTGGATGTTAGGAGGAAGTTCTTTATAGTGAGGGTGGTGAGGCACTGGCACAGGTTGCCCAGGGAGGGTGTGGCTGCTCCCTCCCTGGAGGGGTTCAAGGCCAGGTTGGATGAGGCCTTGAGTGAGCTGTGCTAGTGGGAGGTGTCCCTGCCTATGGCAGGGGGTTGGAACTAGATGATCCTTGAGGTCCCTTCCAACCTTACCATTCTATGATTGGTTTTGTGAAGAATTGAGGCGATTGGAAGTGAGGTAAACCTGGAGAAGAGGAAGCTGAGGGGAGACCTTCTGGCTCTCTACAACTCGCTGAAAGGAGGTTGAAGTGTGGTAGGGGTCAGTCTCTTCTTCCTAGTAAAGTGACAGGAAAAGAGGAAATGGCCTCAAGCTGCACCTGGGGAGGTTTAGGTTGGACATTAGGAAAAATGTCTTCCACAAAAAGGGTGTCAAGGCCTGGCCCAGGTTGCCCAGGGCAGTGGTGGAGTCCCCATCCCTGGAGAGATTTCAAAGCAGATTCAGTGCTGAGGGCCATGGTTTAGTGGTGACCTGGCAGGGCTGGGTTAATGGTTGGACTTGATGAGCTTTAAGATCTTCTCCACTCCAAGTACTGATTGGATTCTTTTCTATGCTTTTTTTTTTTTTTTTTTTTTTCCCCTGCTGCAGCTCTGTGCATCTGCCAGAGGCCTCCTAACTCTGTGTCAAGGCAAACATCTTTAATCTTTAATTGCTAGCAGTGCTTCCAAAGGAAGCAGCCTATGCAAATACAGCCTGGGGAACCCACCGAGCACATTGTGAAGCCACTTCACAAGAGGGGTCAAAGCAATCAGTTGGTGACACCAGTTGTATCAAGTGGATTTAAAAGAATAGCTTAAGTGGGTTTAAAAAAAAAAAAAAANAGGGGGTTAAAAAAAAAAAAAAAAAAAAAAAAAGGTGTTTTATTATAATAAGCCCTCAGGATTGGTTGTTTTTTCTTAAGGGGCTCCAATCTCTGAACACCCCTGGGAACACCATAGGGACCAAGGCAACTTGGGTCCTACAGCTCCCCCATAGCAACTCCTGCAAGGATAATACACAAGTAAAAGGTTTAGAAAGCACTGGTGTGGAAAGCACGTTCCAGCAAGGGATCTCTATGTTAAAGAGCAGGGAAAAGGTGGAACAGGAGAGAAAGCAGAAAAAGTAAGGGATAAAACACAGCTTTTTATCAAGGGGACAACTACCTCCCTTTTCATCACGTCTTTGTTCAACGAGCAGAGAAGATCCCAGCTCCACCAGCACCCTTGCCAACTCCAAGGACTTAGCACAGCTTAAACCTTTAGCATTACTTGTGGGCAAAAAACTACAAACCAACTCCCCCCACCCCAACCCTGCACAGCTCTCTTTGCTCTGTGCACTTTGTGACCCAGGCTGCAGCCAACAGCTGTTTCCCAAGCACTGCTATCCCTCCAGGAGAAGCAGATTGAGCCTCATCCCATCCACCAGAGCTGTGGATGAGGAAACCAGGAGAGAGGGTCAGGGTCATTTGCCAGGGCAGGGGGAAGAAAAAAAAAAAAAGAACCCTGCAGCAAGACAGACCACTCTGAGTTGTGCTGCTATAGCTCCCACTGCCCTTTCTTCACTGATTGCAAAATCTCACCCTTCTGTTGATTACAGATGATTGTCCTGGCTGGTTTTTGCCCCTCCAGAACAGACATCCCCACACACACACACTAATATTGAGGGCCTGGTTTGTTCAAAAGGTTTGGAGTTAGGTTTTTTTTGTTTTTTTTTTTTACTGCTTTTTCAGTTCAGCTAGTGAGTTTGTTGTTTTGTTGTTTTCCTGGGCTGCTTCCATCCCTGTCTGGATGTGCTGATGGATTTTGGTGCTTGCCAGAATTCAGCAAAACCAGGCTTGCTGGGTAGCATTAACTTCTAACCCCCGTGTAAAAATAGCTGCAATAAAGCACAGTGAATAATATCAGCTTCACCTAATGTAACTTTGATTAAGAAGTGCTGCCCTCTTCATCACTCCTGCATGGTAACTCCAGAGAAATGTCCTTCTTGAGGTCTGGAAAGCCTGCAAGGTCTGGGGAGGGAAGAGCTGATATGACACCAGCATGTCCCAGGGCTGCTGACACCTCTAAAAAGGAAAGGTGAAGGGAGGAAACTCAGAGGAAAAGATAAGAACAAGAGAAGGAAAGCAGGTGGATTTCTGCCACCTCTGGGTAGCAAAGGCAGTCAGAATAATAGAATGCATCAGGATGGAAGGGACCCTTGAAGGTCATCCAGTCCAATCCCCTGAAGTCAGTAGGGACATCTGCAACTAGAGCAGGTTGCTCACAGACCCACACAACCTGACCTGGAACGGTTCCAGGGATGGGACATCTACCACCTCTCTGGGCAACCTGGGCCAGAGTCTCATCACCCTCAGTGTTAAACATTTCTTCCTGCTCTCTAATCTCAATCTTCCTCTTGTAGTTTAAACCAAATCACTCCTTGTCCTGTCACAACAGGCCCTACTTAAAAGTCTGTCCCCAGATTTCTCATCTGCCTTTTTGAGTACTGAAAAGCCACAAGAAGGTCTCCCCACTGTCTTCTCAAGTTCCACCTTGAATGACTCCAAGGATGGAACCTCCACCACCTCCATGAGCAACCTGTTCCAGTAATTCACTACCCTCATTGTAAGGAACTTCCTCCTAGTGTCCAAAGTAAACCTACCCTCTTCCTGCTTAGAGCTATTACTCCTTGTCTTGTCACTTATAAGCCCTTGTAAAAAGCCTCTCCCTAGCTTCAGCTACTGAAATATAGATTTAAGGTCTCCTCAGAGCTTTGTCTTCTCCAGTTGAACAACCCCAACCCTCCCAGCCTGTTTCTGTAGGAGAGGTGTTCCAGCCCTCAGATCATCTTTGCAGCCCTCTTCTGGACCTGCTTCACCAGGACCATGTCCTTCTTGTGTTGAGAGATCCACAACTGGGCACAGTACTCCACATGAGGTCTCACCAAAGCAGAGCAGAGTGCCAGAATCATCTCTCTTGATCTGTTGACCATGCATCTTTTGATGCAGCCCAGGATTCAATGGGCTGCAAATGCCCATTGCTA